>OY740765.1:37866212-38171234 GCA_963513935.1 Aphrophora alni | reverse complement strand
TAGGTACTCTATAGAAAAAAAACCTGTTTAGGGTTGCCGTCATTAGAATATTAGAAAAAGTAGACGCAGAATCAAACGATTAAATAATGAAACACTATTAATTTAGACAAAAACAAAAAATATACATTTCACGCTTATGATTTAAGAGGAAAAAACTCAAAATATAAATTAGCAATCATTTGTATTTAAATCCACTTGAAACATATTAGATTACAGGTTTCAACAATTCATTAATATCACTTTGTTGCAAGAGCCAGACACGGAGCATTTTAGAAAGTTCAACATCGTATTGGAATTTTGTATATTAAATGGAAGTTTCAAAAATACATAAGGTGCAATATATTCAAAATACAGTCTCAAAAACTCACTTTTTTGGACGTTTTAATAATGAAATTTTCATATCTTCCTCGTCAAAAACCATAATTCCTTCTTATAAATATAAAAATCCAGTTTCCAGAAAGTATTAAAAACTTTTAAAACTTAAAAAATATATAGATATCTCAGGGGAAAAATGATAAACTTTTCAAAATTGCAAAAGAAGCAACAAATCCTGATCTAAGTACTTTTGTCAAACCAATATTTGATATAGCAGTATCACCAACATTGGCTGTTAAGCTCCCCTTAAAAATTCCTTGACATATTTCATTTGTATAAATTAAAAATAATATTCTCCCAAGGACAGATTTTAAATATTTGAGATGTTTCATATAACATTTAACAGGTTAAAGCGATAAAATATTTAGGTATATTTATCAACTCTGGCTCCACCTCAAAACCCCACATTAATATTCTTAAAACAAAATTAATCCAAATTCTGAAAGTGACAGTACCTTCTAAGAGATAGTATATATTTCATTAGTCCATAGCAGACTGGAATATGGGATATCTTGTTGGCGTGGAATATATTCTGGTACTCTGACAAAAATAATATCTCTTTAGTAGAAATTTATTTGTATTATCACTAATAGCACTAGAAATCCTGAATTAAATACCACTACTGAATATTACCTAAGATTTCTGAGAATAAGTTTTTGTATATTTACAAAGTATGGTATTAAAGATTTTTTTCATACGAAGAAGAAATAAACCAGTTTTACACAATAAACATAAAACATCTAATAAATCATACGTGTCGTTCAATTCTAAAACCTAGCACTACTGCTTCTGTGAAATGTTATTAATTTGTTGTGTCTAGAATATTTATTAAAATTCATGAAAAAATATGACAACTTGTAACATTGAACACATTTTTAAAGATGATAAAAGCATGGATAAAAGCTTAGAAGATGTGGATAATTTATTTATAATTTCAAAATAACGTTTTTTAATATTTGGTGTGTGTGTGTGTGTGTGTGTGTGTTTGTGCGTGTGTGTGTGTGTGCATACTATCAGTTCATAAAATACCAAATACTTATTTATTAATACAAAAATATATCAGATTTATGTAAGCAAGATATAACAAATATTAATGTCCGACAATGTTTTCATCTTTATATTTGTTTTTAAAAATTTAATTTAATCTCATTACAGGCATATGCCTTTTAAGGGTTACATTGTAAGTTGATGGACTAATATTTTAGTGTTCTAATTTGGTTTTTAATTTTTTAACACGTGTATTTAAAATGTGTATACATTTTATTGATGTTATTTCTGTTATTTTTGTAGAGATATGTTTTTATTTTATTGTTTAATTTGTACAACAACTGTTATTGTTTGAATTTTTAATGTATAGTAGAGGACTTACTAATGTAAATATAAATTATTCTATTCTATAATGATATAAAGGGAAATACAGTGAAACATTATTCAATGATAACATGTTATCAGGGATTGTTACAGACCAGGCAAGATGGGTGTCTACTCTGATATGACATTTCAGCTACAGCCACCGCCCCCCTTTAGCTTTCCCAACAAACAAAATTTTGCAGTTGTCTGGGACACTTCAAGGTATGTTGAACTTATTCTCTACATTCTTGTTTTTCTGTATATACTCTGCATGTGTGTGTACAACTGTCTTGGTAATCTAAATATATCTATAAAATTTAAATATATATAGATAATACATAATTAATCACTCAGGCTGATTTTGTTAGCAACATGATTAAACAGATAATATATACTCAAAGCAAATGTGGCAAAAATTATGTTTTTCAATACAAAAAAAGAAATATTTTTTTCCTAATTATCTTTCTAGAAATTACCAAGAAATTCCCCACCCCCACCCTGACATGTGGTACCTATAAAGAAAGATATGTGTTGAGTCAAAAAATTGTTGTAAAGTTTTTTTGCGAATATTGTTTTGAGGTCCCCTAAGTCCAAAAAAGTGCTTTTGGAATTAGGTCTTGTTTATAATTTTTTGACTCAACAAATATCTTTCTTTATAGGTACTACTACATACATGTCGGGGTGGGGTGGGGAATTTCTTGGTAATTTCTAGAAAGATAATTAGAAAAAAAAATTTCTTATTTTGTTATATACAGCATATATTTTCTGTTTAATCATGTTGCTAACAAAATCAGCCAGAGTGGCTGTCTGACTATCTGACGTATATGGACTGCTATACAGAGCTCAAATGTGTGAACACATTTTAATAAAATTTGGTATGTGGGCATGTTTTGTAATAATTGTAAATTCAGGAGGTATTATGAACTTGAAGAGTTCTTAATTTTATTATTTATAAAGATATGCCAAGCTTTATGGGCGCCAGATTAATTAACATCAATTTTGAAAAGAAAAGAAAAGAATTTAATTAAATTTAACCTCAGGGTCGCAAGTTCTTTTATTAGTGTACTTTACAGTGAATTCTGGTAAGAAATGAGAACACTGTAGCTGAAATTTTGACATAAACATTTATTAGACATAAAACATTAGATATTCATACACATTAATTGAATAAAGTATATCATGACACACTACAATGATTGACATCCTATTTATTTTTAATAACTGTGCCTTTGAAGAAGGTCTATTTTATAATTTTTTAAGTGTTAACTTGAAAATAAAGAAAAAATTGAATTTACTTTAATAAAACTTGCAAGTACTAGTTTAAGTTATGATATTAAAAATTTGAAAGAATTTCATATTCATTTCACATAGCCTACTAATTCATAAAAATGAGTTTAAATGGTTAAAGCTTCTTTAACATTACTTATTAAAAATTTTCTTTGTTTTATATTGAATTTAACGTTATGTTGTAACAAATATTTTTAAATAAACAGATTCAAACTCTCTGTTATTTGGCATTAAATTTAACTCATTTCTGATAAGCAATATGTCAACAGACATCAATTATTTTTTATTAAAAATAGCAATATAAAATATTAATTTTTAAAATTAGAAAATAAACATATTAAATTTTATATAAAAAGTGAATTAAGTTCATGTGTTGAATAACACATTTTACCAGTTCGTTGACTCAGAATGCATTTACACAATGGTGAACCTGAAGTCTATTGTTTGATGATCCTTTTCTTCTGCCCGCGTAAAACGAGTTCTACCGAAAGCATTTCTGTTACACTTTGCAAAAATAATGTTTGTGTCTAGAATGTCTACTAATTTGTTAGTCCATCTTTTCACTTTGTAACTGTCCACAATACGACCGAATTCAATATTACTCGCGTGATTGTCTATTGTCTTTCAAAATTACACGCGATTTGTAATAATCACTTCTAACACACTGTTCTCTCAACATCTCAAACTATGCTTGTCCTATAAATTTTCAATTTAGACTCTAAAGAACAACCGTTCTACATAACACACCAAAACTAGACTTTTATTAGAAAACCCGGCCATGTGCTTCTAAGCTCTGATCTAGCTTCCGAGATACACGACTTGTCCCTCCAAGCTGTGGACTCCAACTGTTCATCAAAACCACGAGATGTCTCACCTCCGAAAATGAGTTCTTCCGGTTCACCGTTATTAAGGTTCTACACACTCCCTATATTTCACTCAAATTTATAAACACTTTATATTTAACAATTTATACTAAATTTACACATGATTATTTATTTTGTTGTTTTGAAAATCTATTTTCATCTTATAAATGAATTTACCGAATACTAAATGTTATTTAAACAGCCTACCCCCTCTCTCACCCGCGTCTTTCAAACATACAAACAAACTTTAATTTTTTACGTTATTACAGTTTTAGTCATATCTCAGTATGTTTTTTTTCCCTTTTTTTTTTTCTTCTTTCATTTTTTGAATAATTAAAAATTCGAAGGTAGTTGCCATAAGGAAAAAGATGAAATTATCATTTTTTAAAATTGGCTCATGTGAAGTCTTACCCAAATGAAATGTATTGGTCATCATCTGTCAAAAATGCCTTTATGTAAGTTACCATAATAAAACTACAAATTTAGGGCTAGTTGCGATAAAAAAACCAGAAAATGACCATTATTTAAAAAATCTGATCTAATGATTTTGATAAAATTTTCCTCAAGGATCTAAACAAAATATATTGGTTGCTATCTCTCCACCGGTTTGTGAGTTATCAGTAAAAAAAAAAAAAAAAAAAAAAAAAAAAAAAAAAAAAAAAAAAAAACACACACACAAAATGACCAACAATCTGAAATGTAAAGATTAATGACAGAAATCAGAATACAAAATCACAATTATAAAAATATTACGGTTCAGGAATAATTGGCAAAAACAAAAAATAATGTTGGCCGCTGTCATTTAAAAGATTTATTTTAACCTAATACGATTTATTCTGAGGACATGTTTATAGCACAAGCAAAGCTAGTTTAGCTCCTTACTTCAATATTTTTTTAAAAAGAAGGTGTACATAGTTCATTTTCACGTTTTGATTGACGACTACTGTTATTTTTGGTGATGATTAGTTTTGTTCATTTTTATTGGTTATGGAGATGAGTCAATGAGAAAGTTTGTCCAATGTTTTTGCCTCATTTATTTTTAATGTAGTATAATCTCTTCCTTTGTTTTAATCACCATGGATGAAGTATAGTCAGTGTTGGGGAGTAGCATTGCTGTAGAAGAAAGTTTTTATATGTAGCAGTAAATGTAGAAATGCAATACATCAGTAGAAGTATAGCATTATCAGGCTACATAAAACATGTAGTATGTAGTGAGTTTGCTGCTACTTTTTACATTATTTTATAAAATAACTGAGGATATGAATTAATTATAATTAATAACACAAGAAAGTGAAGAAAATACATAGAAAATTTGACCTAATTTGACTATGTTTCAACACTCATATGTGTATAATAAGCTCTGTTTATATAATTTAATAATAACCCAGAATAGAGGTCAAAAGACTAAGGCATGTTTTCTGGAGATATTTAAAATTAGATTTTTCCTCTAAAACAGACATTGAATTTTTCTTGCAAACTTAAACATTCTTGGTGTAACAATAAAATAAGTGTAGCTAAGTAAGTACTACATGATATAGTTTGGTTCTTAGATGCTGGTTAATGGTATAAATAGTCAGATGTGAGGTATCAGATGGTGTGATTATGTGAGGGTATGTGTACGTGTGTTATTTATATGGATGAGGATAAAGGTACATGGTTATGATGAGTATAAATGAGTGCATGCTTGCGCAAATGTATGTATGAGTGTGTGAATAGACAGCTGGATAAGTATGTTTTGTTACATGATTTAAAACTTGTTTTATTATTTCCTGCCTCCAGATTTAAAGCTGTTAAAGTTATATATTTTATGGAAGATTACTTCCTTCTTTTTACAATAAATGCCCAAACAATTTCGTTTCTTTATTTCGGCAATGAGCTAAGTAATTGTATAGTAGTTATTTATTACATTGTGTAGCATCTCAAGAAGGAGTTCTCCCACTTCATGTAATATTCATTGTGTTAAGTCATTGATGTAATTTGATCTAGTTTATAAACATTGTTTTGGAAGTAGCCCCCAAAAAGTAACCTAAGAGGACAAGTCAGGACCCTTCAGATCATTTAATTGTCCCGCTCTGACCTACCCACCGTATTGGTACGGTAATTTAAAAAAATAAATTTCATGTTTTCCTTTCAATTAGATAAAAAAATGATGTCATTTTTTCATTACAACTTTAAACCACTATAAACATGTAAATAATAATAAAATTTAAAAAATGTATTTTTTCCTCTACTTTTTTAGAAAGTACAACAATATTTTTCATCTACAAAATTCTATTTGTTTCATGTCTCTAACTTGGAACCAGAGATATTAAGGTGTTCTGATATTTTTTAACACTGTATAGTTATTTATTTTCCATTTAACTGTGAATAGTTATTTACAATTAAACAGCAAGCATCAAATTTACAATTAATTTTATAATTTGAACTAATAAAAACAATTTTCTATACTTAAACAAGTTAATTATTATTAAAAATTAACAATAATATTACAAGATTGATATTAGTAAATAAAAAATACACTGTGCCAATTTAAAAGTTAAGGATATGAATAAAAATCAAGAGCATTCCATTAGTTTAGCTACAACTGCTCCAAGAAAACAGGGTGGACTACATACCATATTTTAATCACATATGAATGAGAAACTTCTCCACCAAGTAACAGGATACCAACACCAAGAGTTGATGAATACTCTTCTTAAAGACCTTCTGTTCAAGCATAATGGGAGTTTATTAATCAACAAAACTTCTACTTGTGAGGACATAGTGTTAGACTTGTCCAGTCTGTTTTGCCTAAGATCTAAATTGCTTCTATTTCTTGTATTATATTATGTATATCTTTATTCAAATGTTAGGGTACATTTAAATTTATGACAGCAAATTGTTGAAAGATAAACATATAGGGTAGTGTCAATGTATTCAACTTCTTGAAAGCACCTTTGAAAAATTCCATTTTTAAAATTCTCTGACAAGTCTTGCAGCATTTTAATTCACCCTCAAAAGGTGAAATAGTGGTTAAAACCCCTCAAATTCTAACATCGAAATAACTATGTACTATTTAGCTATAAGAAACACATATTTGATTGGACATAGCATTTAAAAGGTCAGCTGATTTTATTATTAAAATTTTCCCATATTAACTGATCGGCTGTTGCCACATTTTGTTATTAGCAAATAAGCCTAATTAAAGTCAGTTGTTTGAACTCAATCTATCCAGAGGATGTTGCAACAGTTAGTATTGCTATTTGATGTAGTAGTGAAAAGTATATTTATCAATTGAAATCATTCAATAAAAAATAGAAGGGAACTACTTTTACTAACCAACCAAAAAAAATATGTGAATTGAAATAAATTGCTCAGCTTTATGGGCGCCAGGTGGAATTAACTCACCAATTTTGAAAAAATAAAGAAATAATAATTTACAATCTCTCAAGGTCAAAGGTTTTTTTAAAATGTACTTTGCAATAGGTGATAATTAAGAGATTCAAAGTCTTGTTTTGCTGAAACTGTATACAAAAAAAAAAAAAAAAAAAAAAAAAAAAAAAAAAAAAAAAATCAGAAATATAAATGATAATATATTCTACTCTAAAACATTAGTTCAAAAATCTTTTATCCAATTCGACTTCTTTATATTGAAAACAAAAAGTTACTTTTTTTGTATATCTTACTTTACTTTTTAATGTTGCAACAAAAAGAATTTAAATTACTTAAAGAGAAATATCCCGTGTCTCAAAAGGAGACTTATTTATATAATTTTTTAAAATTATTTTGAATTTATCTTGAAAAATATAAAAACACAAATACATCTAGCAAAATCATAATCTATTCATAATTCACATAATTCAAATGATAAATTGTTTATGATGTCTATACCACGTCATCTATAAAAAAAATCTTCGTAGAAGTGAATCCTTGTGTCCTATGATTCCATGGATGTCTCCAAACCGCAGTTCCTCCAGTGCTCGCGCAGACTCCAACTTCTGATACACAACGACATGAAAATCCATTATAAGGATTTGAAAAAATGTTCATTATATATTAAAACAGTTCTGCATTGTTCATTTAGAAAATCATAAAAAACTTGGACGTAACACTTCTCTAATTGTTCTGAACAAAACATTTTTTATGTTGACTCACACAATACATCTTAATTATGTCTAAAGTTCTCTGTCCACTCTTATTAACGTCCGAACACCAAAATACTTGTCTTTATATGTTTCAATACACAGTTCCACACTTAAACACATGTCCAAATTTTACATTTAATTGTTCTACCAAGACTTCGATCACACCCCATACGTCTTACTCGCTTAAACGTTCCTTACTAACTCATTATAAACACGTCTGACCATTTCAAAGGTTCCCTTCCAACTGAACTCCTTCCTTCATCTCAAAACTAAGCGTCTATTTACAGATCTACTAACACAGCATATTTTAATTAATTAAGTTCATACACGCACTTATATAAAAAATATGCCAAAACATTGATTATAAATTCATTCTAAACCTATTTATTTTACAATATTAACTTCTTGGATGTTTTTAGTTAAAAATTTATTAAATTAAATTGATTACAGCTTTTAAATTAATTTACAGCATTTCCCCCAAGCTCCAACAACCAATCAAAATCTTTGACTTATTTGTGCTTGGTCCAATCACATGTGTTCTTTAAAATTATACAATACTCAAATATTCCACATATTACACAATATAGATCACAAGTGTTTTAAATGTGTTTTTTATTTCAAATTTTTCTCATATGAAGTTGAAGTGTTTCAATAAAAAAAAAGTGGTAAGTATCATCAATTTCTTATCTAAGTTTACTTAAACTGATTTTGCATGAACATTCATCAAAAGATTATTTATGAAATTACTAATATTTTGATAATAATTATTATTATGGAATATCATAATGTTCATAGAGATTTAAAAACACTTGTCTCATTATTGTGTTGGTAATAATCATGAAAGTTCAAATGAATATTTTTATTATATGAGTCATTTTAATACATATGAAGGTTTATGTGAGCTGTATATAGTTACTGTACTTTTCCAATATTTTTAATGTTTACGATAATGGAGAGCTTTTAGAAAGTTTTGGAATGATCATTGTCTTAAAAAAAAATGAATAGAAAATCCTGAATTTTGTACTGTTGATTTTTAACAGATCATTTGTTTAATAAAATATATATAGGGGCTATATATATACGAATTTTTTCTCTAATGGCTTTTAACGGTTTTTTACCTCCCCACAATATGTATAAAGTTATATGATACATAAAAATAAACAATATTGAGTTTTTACATTCATATAACCATTTTAAGGTCTCCTTGTAATAGTGTACATTTTTAGATTGATCTTAAACAGAATGGGATATATATTGATCTTAGATAGAAAGGGGTATACACTCAACTCTCGATTATCCGGGATAATATAGGATTAAGGCTTCCCGGATAAGTAAAATCGCGGTTTACCCGCAAAACGGTAAAAACAATAGTAAATTTTAAAATAAACAGGTTAAATGAGTTTTATTAACATACATACCTCATAAACTGCAGTAAAAAGAGCATTATTATTATTATCATACACAAAAATTAAACAAATTATTTACACACACAAAATAAACACACTTTTTTAAAAACTACTTCACGGGAAAATATTTAAATTACTGTACTGCAAAAGTAAAAAAAACATATTTCGAATAGGCTTAGTCTAACTTTACTGTTTCTGAAAATAATCAGTCATGGTTTTCTGTTTTTGTGCTGAGAAACATACCAAAGTTTGTATCAGACGAACAAGCGAATGATAAAAGTTTATCTTTGTTACGCACAATATCCCGCACTGTGACCTTGGCCGGCACCACGTGACTCACAGGCTATAAATAACTTGAAGGTCGACACGCACCTGCTACTGTTCCGACCCAACTCCGAATATTATCGCAACACAGCTGCACATTGTACATAATAAATATTGGAATATTGGTCAATATTGGTATATATTGGTATCGCGGTTAAGCCACAACGCGGTTGATCCGATTACGGTTAATCGAGAGTTGACTGTACGTCTAGACTTGATGAATCAAGCAGGAACATATTTTGTTTTTTTGATTAAAATCAACAAACGATTAAATAAGTAAATAAGATAATTGATACTAAATGATCAGAGAAATTTATTGTATGTATCTTATTATTTAAAATAATTATAAACTATGCAATTAATAAAGTGCAATGCAAACATTTTGTACACAAAGCCCAAAGGCTTGGCTTTAACTGTGCAACGGAAAATCTAGCAGTCTTCATAGAACCTTCAAGGCAGGAGCACGCTACTCTGATAGACATTCTGAACGAAATGGAAGTACAAAAAGAAAGTGTTTTCTTAAGCAACTATGAGTTATTTAACATATATTGTTATGAACTATTGTGAATCTGTTACGTTTGAGTTAAAAAACGAACTTCCAGAAGTGAAAAGTATTTGATTTAGTAATATTGTGTAATAGACAATGTGTATGATGTAACCTGGAAAACACGTATAAAAAGACTAAGTTTTTGGCGTTTAATGTAAAATGAGATAATTTGAATATCTTAATTTGAACTAATAATAATGTGAACAATTGATGTGTTTTCATAAGAGAAAACGAGAACTTGAAAGATTAACTTTGAAAAACAATAGAAGTGATTTTGGTGACACGACACCATGTGACTGCAACGAGGAAAAGTTGTGTTTTTAATAAAAAAGTTTATTTAAAACACCTACACATGTCTGGTATAACACACATAAACTAATATTTATGTAAAATAAAATATAACTGATTCATAATTAGTAATTTTGTTAAATTTTTGATTTTGTGTTTGTAGTTTTGTCTGATGTCTTTTTTTAAAAAAGACATGATATGTTATTTCAAATGTAATATTTAAAATCTTTAAACAAATAAAAGAATTTCTTTGATAAAAGCTATTAATTTAATATTTTTGAGTAAGAATTCATAAAGAAATGATATTTTTATAAAGTTGACAGGATAAAGAGAAAAGAAAATTAATTTTTCAATATATTATTAATATTTTAATTCAATAACAAGGTTGCAACCATAAATTAACTTAAAAAACTAAATTCTTTTGAAAATGATTTTTAAATAAAAATATATACCGTATATAGGATGTTTTATATGTAACAATTCTTTACAGGTATTTTTGTTTCATATGTATTCTTTTGCTACATTAAGTTCTCTAAATAAAACAATGTGCATTTCAGAATAAAAAAGACTTCTGTATTTGTATAAAGTGTTTTATTAAGTACACTTTTTCTAAAGAATTCACGACCTCTGAGATATTTTGTACTCACTTCTAGAATTATAAGTTATATAATTTTATTTTTATTTATTTTTTGTAATTATAGCATTACAAAATGGCGCCCAACCCGTTCGTTGTACAACTCAAAAGAGGTAACCAATATTGAATAAATTTGCCACATACATTTTAGCGATATCACAGAATTGTTTTTTTCATTTAAAAATTTAGGGATAATAGCTATAAGACCAAAACTCAAAATTAGCTCTAATGATTTTCAAACTTGTAGGTTATCCCCCAAAACTACTAGTTCGTGAGGTATAGATAAAACATTTAAAAATCATCCATAGTGCTCTTTTAAAATACATAATATCTTTAAATTGAATATACTCATTTCGTTCAAATTTTGGTCAAATGTGTAGATTAATAACTTGAATCAGTATGCCAAATCGCAAATAAAAACTATTACAGTTGTGGAATAATTCACAGAAACGAATGTTGACGAACATATTACCTAGGAGATAATTTATTTTAAAAGATAATTTATCAACCATTCACTATCATGAATACAGTTCTATTCTAACCTCATATAAGATCAAATTTAAGTTTTGTACCACCTTTAAGGATGATTGGAGATGCGTAGATGGACCAATTACACGTGGCACATGTCAGTTGGATATTTATGAAGGCTGCAAAGTTTGCTCTTACCTTGTTGTCCAATGTTCAAACAAAAACTGAGTGAACTATTTACAAGAAAGTTCAATACAAAAGTTACATTTTTTTTATATCAGTTATTTATTACAAAAAACATTTTTCAAACATATTTTTGTTAGTTATTTTCTTACATGCCCTTGAAATGAAAGAAGTAAATTGATACGCCCTTAGAACAAAAGAAAAAAAAATTAAGCAAAGATATTTATGAAATTGACAAACAACAAAATTTTAGATTAAATAAAAAAATATCCCTCCCCAAAAGTAAAATTAAACAAACCCTCCCCTTTTTATATATATATATGTATATTATTAATCCTAATTACAATAGTTATTATTTTTCTTATCAGTATCAAATCACATATAAATTTTTAAATCATAATACTAACACATTAACGTTGGCCAACCTTAATACTAAATCTGAAATTTGTAATAAAAAATTTGATATTTGAGACGTCTCACAAAAAAATTATTAAATGTTCAAATAACCCCTTTAGGGTTGTAGGGTCAAAAAAATGCTAGCTATCCCATCCAATTAAAAATTACACAAATTACAAGATTATAAATTAATAGTTTTTTTTTTTTTTTTTTTTTTTTTTTTAACATGATTCAAAAAGAGTTTTGAGTTCCTTTTTCTGTTTCACAGTTATTTATACATAGCCACTTTGATTTTTTTTGAAAGTTAATATTGCACTTTCATGGTCGGTTTATGGAACTGCTGGTCGTTTTAATTTTCAGCTTTGGTAGGCGATGCTATTTTGTCAGTTCAAGACTGGTTTATGTGGACAATGAAGTTTCCGTCCAGGCCTCATTGGAAAATCGATCAAGGAAAGAAAGCTTGTCAACGTGTAGAGCACCATTATGCTTCTAATGCATTTCTCCTTTTTTTAAAGGAAAAACTTTTAACATTTCAAACTTTTAACTCACACATGAACCTGCTAGACGTGACCAATTCAGACGGTTAATAGTAGCTCAATGTCAAGTCAAGGTCTCGCAGGTAGGGCTATCAGTTGTAGATTTGTTATCTAGGAACAGCTGTGCCATGGTTTGTATAAAGCCCGCCAGATAGGGTGATGCGACACTGCTTGTATTAGTGGAAAGTTTAAATTCAATTTGGTGGGATGTTAAGAAAAGATTGTTTATATATATATATTTTTTAAGAAGTATGTGGCGATTTTTCTAAGATCGCTACAGTTGTATTCACCTGGAAGTTGATACCGTGGACAAAAAACATAGCTTGACATTCTCACCTTAGATTTTTTGCATGATAGACTTTTCAATTGCACTAATGACAATTTTGTGAAGCTATTATGAACTAAACAACAACTTTAGATAAAAATTAAAAGGAAAAGAGATGTTTCGAAGAAGGCAGAAGGACTCAGAAAAAATATAAAACACATGTTGAAAATATATGAATTCCTTGCAATTAAATTAGTAATAATCTATCAAATAAGTGCCATCAAAGTCATCTAAAATATTCAAAATGTTAAAATAGATTTCAGCTAATATTAAGTAATTAAAATGTTAAATATCTGTCTAGTTAATCCAAAATATAATTGAGTGTAATTCCCAAAGTGAAGTATTAAGTGTGAAGGGTTTGATGTAAAGGGTTTATTAAAAGTATATTACAAAATATTGTAAGTTAAATTGTATTTACATATTATGCAACACAAGTATTATTATCAATACCTCCTGAGATCCAAGCACAAACTTATTTCAACAATATTTTATAAACTGAAATACCGCAATGTTTTATGAATATTATACAGTGTGCTTCTAAAAGTTCTTTACAACTTTGTTAATTCATATAAATTTATTCAGACTACTTAGAGTGCACCTTTTGGTGTTATTTTATGAGAAATGTGTTGTACATTAAGCTCAGAAAAATATGCTCTGGTTCAAGTTGAGTTAGTCTTAAGTTAATTGTAAACTCTAATGATTATAATCAGCAAAGGTGAGTAAATTACTGCACTTGTGTAGTTGGTGTAAAGCCCCCATATAATAATAATTTAGACATTTTAAATATGCACCCAAAAAATAACTTATATGGTGGAGTGCGCTAAATTCAGTAAGACCAACAAGAATAAATAAAATAAATTTGCATCATATATGCATGCTCTAAGATCCACAAAGATATGAATATATGAAGATATGAATCTTATATGAATTATTATTATTAACATTTACCCATTAAAAAAAAAAATACAATTTTACACACACACACAAAATTTGTATACAAAAATATATGCATCATTGATGAACCTACCAAATTTAGATCTTTACAAGGTAAAAAAGGAGGAAGAAATGCAGATTTTAAACTACATTAAAATAAAAACTACATTAGCCACTTTACAAGAAGAAATAAGAAAGCAATTAGCACTAATAAGATGTATATACTAATCAATATAGCATCAAGCACAAATTAAAAAGTAGCATACAAATATTTAACACACCAAACCCATATACTACAAAGAAATATTCAGACATAAGAGACCTAGAAATAATTAATTAATCTCAAAAACCAAGCTTAATGCCAAAAATAGGGTAACAAAATGTAAAAAAACTATACACTGCCCCTAATACACAAAACACAAATAAGAGAGGAGGAAGAGGGTGAATACTATTAATCTAAGATCTCAAACAATACAGAAAACCAAATTATAAACAATTCATTAACAATACAGTAGAACCTTTGTTAACCGGCCTCGGATCAACCGGTCCTCAGATTAACCAGCCTATTTCGTAGTGTACTGGTTCGATGAGAGTTTCTGAAAATAAATTGTAATTGAAACACCAAAGCGGGGGCAAGTCAAATGACTTTGTCGATAGCGATATCCCATTGTCGGCAGTGTAAAAACACCGCAACATTGGCACCCGTCGGTATAGTAGAAATACACCGGCAAAAACGTTTGAAGGGCCGCTTTTTTTCCACGAATCAATTTAGTATAGATTATGGAAAATATAACATTTCTTTTCAGTTTTCTTCTTGTCTTTGACTGGTTATGATCTACGTACAGTATATACAGCAAATAAAAATGAGCGAGTTACGAAAACAGAAGCGTGTGTTGTTTTCGTTTGAGACACGGTTAAATGTGTTAAAAAGACTTGACAGAGGGGAATCTGTAAAAAAGCTTTGTAACGAGTTTAATGGGAACCTCCGATTAACCGGCCAAATGGGCAACCGGCCCGGGTGTCAGTCCCGACTAGACCGGTTAAGAGTGGTTCTACTGTATATACAAACCAATAGAAATAAAAGGGATGAAGTAACATCACTGTTATAAAAACAACAAGTTGCAAGGACAATCTTCCTCCATTACAACCCTTACGTTATAATATCTTACCCATTGATGGGGCATGGGTAAAAAGTTGGCACAACCCAACTAACATGGGACGGGATGGGCTGGGGTAATGCTAGTCCGTGTTTATTGATATGTGTGTGTGTGAGATATTGTCTCACAAATTGCAAAATGTAACAATAACCATAAATGAATTAACATCAATATTGTTAGTTTATAGATTTATTTTCATTATAAAACTAGTTTTACAAACTAAATTTTCATCTTTAAATGTGACTCCATACACATCTGTGGCTTCAATCATGTAATCAATCGAACAAACTCTAAAGATGAGAATGTAGTTACGAAACTAGTTTTGTAATTCAATTAAATGTTTCAAATTGACAATATTTATGTTATTAATTCACTACTGTAAATATGAAGGAAGTTAACAACATCTGAATCTGCAAAAAAAAAAAATTTTAGAAATAAATTGTCTTAAAGATATGAAATACAAAAAAACAAATAAAAAAAAGGTACTACTAAAAATAACCAATATCATTTTGCGAGCAGCAAATTTGATGATGTCTACTTAAAATACCATTGTTTCCAGAAGCTCACAAAGCAGTTTTTTCTCTACTGATATTGTTATGGTTATTCAGTCTAACTTGTGCTGTAGCATTTCTTAATATGCTTTTATTATCTTTGAACTAAACATGAAAAATTTCTTACTGCAGAGTATCGAAGGTATTGCCAGAATGAAAGAAAATAATATATGTACTTATTTGAAAACATCTTTCATGTCATTTTCATTTAAAGTCCGAAAAATAAAGTCTGACACATGAAAATATAACTTACTAACAAATTTAGCCTGGAAAAAAAAAAAACACGTAAAGAGAAGTGCAGCCATTACACCTGTTGTAGAACCGAGTATTACTTGTATTCCACCAATGCCTCATAACATAGAGGGAGGAATTGCTAGTTACCATGGTAGCTATGTGGTGCCTAGCTTTGTGGTGTTGACAATACCAAAGGTTTGATGTGGTTGGTATCAGCTATCTTTTGACAATACTTGACTCAATAATCAAAATTCAGTTACTAGCTGACTTTTAATAGTGATTGCTGTAAAATGTTGTCCAACTTTTGACAATAGACTTATGTACATCTAATCCATTGTTATTAATTTATTTTTAATTTTATAATTTAATAAATAGTTTTAAAAAGTAGATGTTCCAGGCTGTAAATGCTGAAAAGCTGCCACTGGGATTACCTACTGAAGGTATAAACACGTTCCTAAATAAGTATGAGATAGCTGCTTTAGAAAATAATTGTACTCAGACCACCAAAATACAAACATATCTAGAGTACACAACTTCAAATTGTTACAAAAATTACATAAGAAAGTACCCAAGGGAAAATTTAAACTGAGATGACACAATAAGGGAAAGAAAAAATTACACCAGAGGCCTAAAGCCACACTTTACAGATAGTACCTTAACAACTCTAAAAAAACGATATAGGCCCAAGCAATCTACTTTCCAAGTATAAAACAATATGTAAAAAAAAAAAAAAAAAAAAAAAAAAAATCCCAATGTCGTGGAACACTAAATTATAACATATATCATTCAAGAACTAAAGCTTGAATTTGACTGGTATTTGGAATAGGTTTTTCCTATACCTAATTTCCACAGGCTCATTAGATCGTCAAAAACATGGATCAGTAACAAATTTGGTGGTTCAAATTCTTAATGTTAATTTATTCTTTATTTTCTTATAGTTGTTACATATGTTTGTTTTAATCTCAAACAATGTTAATTCCCTATCTAACATTTATTCCTTTCCCTATAGTTATTACAATTTATTAGGAATATTCTTATTCCTATTTGATATTTATCCTATAAAATACAATGTAAAATTTAATCTGTCATAATCAGATCTTTAAATCTTCAATCCAGTGCAATGGTAAATTATCGAATTTAACAACTGTTGTTTTCTAAACACATGAACCTTTTGATTCAATGTAGGCAGTGAATCTCTAATAAACTACTGGTGAGTCCCTTTTGTTAGTACGTTCCTGGTGTCTTGTGACCAGAAGCGTTACCTCGTCCTTGCCCACGTCTCGGATCCAACTGACCTTTTGGGCTATTATGTCTCTCTGGTGACCAGCAGCATCTCCTCATCCCTGCCAATGTCTCGGATTCAACTGACCTTCTTTCTAGGTCACTAGCAGTTTATATAGAGCTTCACTATCCATGTCATGATAATGACCTGCAAGCTAATCAGTTGTGACATTTTTTCAATTATTTCTCAATAACTACCACATGTTATATTGATTTTAAAATATTGAAGATTTAACTGGTGCTAATGTTTGACTATTTATTGTTATTAAAATATTTTCTAAACTTATAATAAATATTTTCTTATCTTAAATCCTAACACTAATTCTAATTAAACAGTTTTGTATGTTTTGGGTTTTAGAATTTTGGATTTCCTGATCAATGTGGCAAGAGCAACTAGCAACTGCCCTGTGGGCAGTGCTACTTGTCATATCCAGTGGAACATGTGCATACAATGTCCCTTATAGAAATAGGTGAGAACTTTTTAAGCTTTTAATTACATATTGTCTTATCTACTGTAGAATTGTTATTAATCATAAACTATCTGTTATTTAACCATGTCTAAAATTTGATTATAATATTTTTTAAGTATAGTCTACATGACCGAATAACTAAAATCGTATATATATATATATATATATATATATATATATATATATATATACAAGAATTACTCATTTAGTATTATTTATAGTAAATATTTAAAGTGTCTATGTCTGTATACTTTCAATACATTACAAGCATAGAAGAATTATTTGTTTAATAGTGTTAAGATTTAGGGTAATATTAGGGTTAGGGTGGATAGCTTGGTAGTTAATATTTTATTCTAAGTCCATATGTCAGTTACCAGAGGATAAACAATAGTTGTGACAGGATGCAGAAAGTAAAGCCCCTATGTTAGTATCCTTTCAATAAATTACAAGCACACCAGAATTACTAGCTTAGTAAATTTGATAGTAAATATTTTGAAGGACCTATATCTGTATACTTTCAATACATTATAAGCATACAGGAATTGCTAGTTTAGTAGTATTTCATAGTAAACATTTTGAAGTGCTTAAGACTGTATACTTTCAATACATTACAAGTACACAAGAAATGCTTGTTCTGTAGTTTTTGATAGTAAATAATTTGATGCATCTATGCCTGTGTGCTTTCCATTTATTACAAGAATACTAGAACTGCTAATTTAGTAGTACTGGATAGTAAATATGTTTTGAGACACCTTTGTCTGGATACTTTCATTCATTCAATACAATTCAACCACACAAGAATAGCTCATTTAGTAGTATCTGATAGTAAATATTTTGATGTGCTATGTCTGTATACGTTAAATATACATGAGAAAAGCTCTTTAGTAGTTTTTGAAAACAGATATTTTGAAGCGCCTAATTCTGTATACTTTCAATACTATACAAGCACACAAGAATTGCAAGTTTAGTAGTATTTTACAGTAAATATTTTGAAGCTCATATTTCTGTGTGGTTTCCATATATTACAAGCATACAATAATTGCTAGGTTAGTAGTATTTGATAGTAAGTTAGTTGAGATGCCAATGTCTGCAAACTTCCATTTTTTACAAGCACACAAGAATAGTTCATTTAGTAGTACCTAATAGAAAATATTTCAAAGAGCCTATGTCTGTATACTTGAAATATATTATAAGCACACCAGAATTTATAGTTTATTATTATTTGAAAGTAAATATTTTGAAGAGCTGAAGTAATATAAAATACTAGGGTTTGAATTTAATTTATTTTATAAAAAGAAAAGAAGAAGTTGCTCTTTTTTTGGGCGCCAGGCAGCATACGCATACCAATTTAGACTAATTTAATTTTGAATTTTATTTAACTTTAAAATATGCTCAGGGTTGTAGATCCTTTTACAAGTGTACTCCAAATGTTAAGGTAAATGAGAAATTCTTTATATCTTACTGAAACTGAACATGTTTATTAATAACATTAAATTATACATGTACACAAATTTATCTTTAGAAATTATCTTAAATTGAAAATTTTAGGTTTTATATCATATTATCATTGTCTTTAGGAGACTTAAATTTTTTAATAAAAGACTCTATTTTGCTAAATCAATTACTACATAAGCATCTTTTGTCTTATGTTCAAAATTATCTTGGATTAATCCATTTAAGTTAAATTTTAAATCTTTACGATTGACATCCTTTGTCCAAAAAAAATATTTAGATTTATTTATATGAAAATATTAAAACATAATACTATTTAAAATTATACAATATATATTTTTATGTATAGAAAAAATATTGACTTAAATCTAATACACAATAATTGTATTAGTATTGTCTTTATACATATTACCACGTTACGGCATAAATTCCAGTTTTCCCTCGTAAGATGGTGTCCACAGGTTAATTAGCGAAGTCCGCCATTTTCTTGTATGCTGAGCTGAAGGTAATTGTCTCTATTTTAAGTTCATGATTGGTAGAATACCACACACCTTCTTTGTTTTTTATAAAAAACAAGGTTGTTTAATGATAGCTTATTGTCTTTTCACTAGAAACACCTTTTGAATAGTTCATATAAAAGAAAACGCGTAGGCCGTATCACGTATTAACATCAGACTGTCCGTTTTGTCTTTATGAAAATTACTGTTCACATTTATAGTATTAAACAATTATTTCACGATACGGCACATTGTCATTGATCGTCCATACTTTAAATAACTAGTTTATGTTTCTCTACTTCATTATAAAGCGTCCTTTCTCACAAAACTCATTGTTCTACTAAAGATTTTATTAATCGACAGCACGTCTGACTATGAAAGTCTCACGAAGAACTGGGTTAAACTAAATTACAATGTTTATAGTCTATTTAACCCTTCTTAACTTCACTTTTAAAATGTCTCTTTCATAAAACACATTGTTCTAATTAAAATTTACATTACTGAGAACACGTCTGACTCTCGTGAGTAGGCCTACTGCCTAGTAACTCTTACAACAACTGATGAAGACTGATCCTTTGCACGCTTGCATGCGGTTTCTAACCAGGGGTTCACACACTTCCAAGCTCGGAATATAATCCCTACCCCATTTTGCTTGACAACTAACATTTTCACTTTACATACACAAAATTTCATTCAAATACTAATTCTATATTAAATCTAAACATTATTTTCCTTAAAAAACATATTTATGGATATCTATTATGATTTATTTACCCATTTTTTAATACTGCCATGAGCTTTAAACTCAATTGACATTGTCCCTTCCCCATTTTTTAGAACCGATCACGTTACCGCATTTATATTCATTCAACCAATTACATTGTTTCTTTTATTTCTTGTTTCCATTACTAATATTCAAAAATACAAAAAGATGTGTATTACAGAGCAAAATGCTGTATGCTCTCAATACATTATAACTTATAAGTATACAAGAGTAGCTCATTTAGTAGGACATTATGGTACAAATTTTGAAGCGTCTATGTCTGTATATTTTCAATACATTAAAAGCAAACAAGAATTACAAGTTTAGTAGTAGTTGATAGTAAATATTTTGAAGTGCCTATCTCTGTGTGCTTTCTATATTACAAGCATACAAGAACTGCTAGTTTAGTAGTATTTCATAGTAAATATTTTGAAGCGCCTATGTCTGTATACTTAAAAAACATTAAAAGCAAAAGGATTGCTAGTTTAGTAGTAGTTGATTGTAAATATTTTGAGGCGCCTATGTCTGTATAATTTCAATATTTTACAAGCACACAAGAATTACAAGTTTAGTAGTAGTTGATTGTAAATATTTTGAAGTGTCTATGTTTGTATAATTTCAATATTTTATAAGCACACAAGAATTGCAAGTTTAGTAGTACCTTATAGTAAATATTTTTAACGTCTATGTCTGCATATTTCCAATATATTAATAGCATTATTAATACTAGTTTAGTATTATTTGATAGTAAATATATTGAGACGCCTATGATTTTATTTCTTTTATTCAATAAGTTACAAGCACACAAGAATAGCTCATTTAGTTGTACCTTATAGTACATTACTACCTCGTTTATCCGGTCCTCATTCAACCGGATGTCCGGATTAACCGGATCGATCCGGAACAAAAAATAAAAAATTTAATCAAGGATAAAATAAAGCAAAAGCTTAAAGTTTCAAAATATTTTAATAATTACTGTATTTTGAATAATATTTTAAATACTATTTATAATATTTTGGAACTTTAAGCTTTTGCTTTATTTTATCCTTGAATATGGAGTTTCAACAAGAAATATCTGCTATTACTTAATGTTGATAAAAACGTGATTTCCTCAACACTATAGTATCGCCTCGAGGTATTAGGGCGGGTTGTTGATGCACTGGGAAGAGAAAGTGGAGGAGCAATAACCTCTGCATCACCATCCCCCTACCCCGATGCGGCATGACAGTGACCTTGTCTATTGTATATGCCGGCGGGTAGTCTATCACGTGCTAGCGACCGGAATACATCATTACCATATCGTGCTGTGCTGTGTTTAGTTTCTTTACATTTTTGATAGGATACGGTTAATAGTATTTCAGGGTGTCTAGCGACCGGGAAAATCGGGAAAGGTCAGGGAATTTGATTTTTCTGGAAAAGTCAGGGAGTTTTTTTTAAAACCGGGAAAAAAATAAAGAATGCCTGATATTTTAGAAAGTGTAATACTGTACAATGACGATGCCTGTAACGGTCCTTAAAGAAAATGTACAACTGTGAAATAAATACAAACCAGGTGCATGTTTACAACGCATCATAAACCATCATGTCAACTTTTACAACTTTATTGTTGTCGGGTTGCTAAGACTCAAGGGTGTAAATCAGTAAATGTGAACATTTTGTCACATCTTAAAGCGGTGCCGCCAGCTTTGGGAAACCCTTTTTTTTTTTTTTGGCATTTGGCACATCACATCCCGTCGGGAGTATCGAGGACGTGAATGAGAATC
This sequence comes from Aphrophora alni, assembly GCA_963513935.1. Lineage (NCBI taxonomy): Eukaryota > Metazoa > Arthropoda > Insecta > Hemiptera > Aphrophoridae > Aphrophora > Aphrophora alni. The sequence goes on along the minus strand of OY740765.1, from coordinate 38,149,027 downwards.
GGCATAGTATTTAGAGGTGGGCGTTGTTACTGCTATTTATTTATATTCGTGTGTTAGCGTTTGTAAATTAAACAGTGGTAAATTAAAAGCATGTGTAAATATTTCAGGTGTGTAAATAAAATGTTTTTCGTCATTAACAGTACATTGTGTAATTTCGTGTATTGTGTAAATTGAATGACTGTGTAAATATTGTGTTTTTTCATGACTTATAAATGGTAAGTTATCATTTTATATTTTGTTTTATTTATCTTTCTATAATTTCGAATTATCCGGATTTTTGATTAACCGGATCACTTCCGGTCCCAATTAGTCCGGATAAACGAGGTTGTACTGTAAATATCTTGAAGCGCCTATGTTCGTGTACCATACTTTAAATACATTACAAGCACACAAGAATTGCCAATCTAGTAGTATTTAATAGTAAATCATTTAAAGTACCTGGGTCTGTATCCTTTCAATCCATTACAAGCACACCATATTTACTAGTTTAGTAGTATATGATAGTAAATATTTGAACTGCACAATGCCATTATATTAATACAAAGATTTGACTTATTGAGTTTATTAAAAAATTTCTTAACAAATAAGAAGGTATCCTAGATATAAATGCATGTATGTTGTAATATTTTTATATTAAAAAAAGTTCTATACATGGGTATGACGACTCTTGACACACATGTTAGGCTTACCTCTGTTTTGATTCCTAAAAATAACATTGCTATGTGTGAAGTTTCTTCCAAAAATGATATCATATTGCAAAAGAGAATGAAAGTAAGCAAAATATACTGTATGTACTTTATATACACACAGTTCCTATTATTATTCTTAAAGTATATGAAAATTTACTTAATTTTTTGAAACAAAATACATGTGCTGCTTCTAATTCAAATGTTCATCAATTTAAATACCCAGAAAAGAAGCACTGTCAACAGGATTTAAAGTTTTGTCCGTAATATCTGTGATATGATTTTTCAATTTATGTCTTCCTTTATTGGTAAAATTAATGAATATTGAATTATCAATATTTAATGAAATTTTATTGTAAAAACATATTACTGCAAGTTTAAAATTGTATCAGTTATCAATTTTTCAGTCATATTCATTGCTTTATGCCCAATAATAGTGTTGTCATCAGCATAAAGCACCAAATGTAAATTATTTAATTTATAAATAATAACATTAATATAAATTATATAAACAATAGAGGCCCAAGTACTGATACATGTGGGCCACCATTATTGACTTTTCTAACATAGGATAAATGAGAATGTTAAAATTGCATTTTCCTTGTTCTGAACTACTGAAACTGGATTGTGATTGGACAATGTTAACTTTAAACATGTCAATGATTTTATTACCTAAGGCTTAAACTATGTATTTTTATTAATGCAGGCCACATTTGTATTCCGAGAATGGACACTTATACATAACTTGCAGTGTTGATCGCAACATTACACTGCGTACATCTGGTGAAGGCCATATAAATGTCAACAATGATAACTTGGGAGAAATTGTGAAAAAGGTAAGATTAAGTTTTCATAAAAATAAAATGTTAACTTATGTTTATTGAATCCACTCTCTTATTGTTATTAAAAGATTATTATTTCTTGTTACTATAATATTTTGTATCACTATTTGGTACATTGTACCTCTAATGAATATTCATTCATTGTTGAGTTTGACAGAGTGCCTGAAGTTACTAAGTTTGGAACTTTTTTTTGGAAGAGCGGAATTGTACATTCCTATTGCACATCAGCCACCATGGGTTTATCAAACTCCCTAGCTTGTATATTGTTAGACTACCTCTAGCCCTTTAACTTAATCTGATATAGATCTCATGATATCTGTGGTTTCACCCTCGCCTGCAAGTAGTAGGAGGGTCTGTTGTTTGATTTTAACTTGGTCTAAATTCATATTCAAAGACCACTCCTTAGTAGAGACCTACAATTTCATGATTCCTTAGCATTTCATCCTTCATAATTAAACATATTGCCTGTCTTATTTGAGATTTCTCCAAGAGTAGAAGTCTTTTCGTAAGTCAGCTATCTGGGCCGTCAATCAGTTTCTTCACATGATGTTGCTCGCCAAATGCATTATTTCAAAGACCAGAGTGAGTTTTTTTTCCTAGCTTAATTCCAAAGTTCTGACCACACTTTGTGATATTCCAAAAACCAGTTCAGGACATATGAGGAGCTTAGAGTTGCCCATCTTTGCAAGGAGGTCAACTTTATCATTATTCATGAAACCCTAGTGTCCTGGAATCCAATAAAATAAATTACATTGTGTTTAGCCAGTCTATTGAGGTGAGTGTGATAGTCACAGACCAGCTATGACTGAAATTTGTAGCCATCAAATGCTAATAGCGCTGCATGGTTGTCAGAACAAAGATAAATATTTCTGATTTCTGGAATGCAAGCCTAAATTAACCTGAATATATACCAGAAGTGCATAGATCTCAACTTGGAACACAGTACTAAATAATTTATTTTATTTGTCGGAATTATGACTATTGTTTACATTAGTATGATATTACAACTTACTGTCGTCAATAGTCAATTGTTGTATAGTTTTAAACTATGGCAGTTTCAGATATTATTCAACCATTACCAAGTTTATTATTGGAGAAGTTTCTCCGTTGTCATGGAACACTCAACAAAACATTTTCATAAACATTTAAATAAAATTATTCATGAAAAAATCACATTTAATACAAATCATATCCGGTGGGCCCACTGTCTCGCACTAAACTATTGCTTATCAATTCAGATGATAACTGGTTTGTCACTTGGAAAGGTAAGTGGGGTTAAGTCTTTATAATTATTGGACAAATGAAAAGATCTTTTAAAAACCGAGCGATTCAAAGAACATATCCCAAAAGCCAAGCAAATGCTACGTCAGCAGAATATTGATTCTAAATACACAGAACACCTCATTCTAAATAATCACAACTACTCTGTAATTAAAGACATCTGAAAAATACTTCATCATTGGAAAAAAAGGAGAAAATTAATAAATGCACTAGAAAAATACGAAATATATAAAAGGTTCAAAGTTATTCCTGATGTAATAATTAATAAAACATTACTTTTCGAACCGAACGCATTATATGATACCATAATAACAGAAACAGAAATGTAATAGACTTGACCCCACTACCTTTCCCAGTTACAAACCAGTTATCATCTTAAATGGTAAACAATAGTGCAAGACAGTGGGTCCACCAGACATGATTTGTATTAAATATGATTTTTTCATGAATAATTTTATTTAAATGTTTTGTTGAGTGTTCCATGATAACGGAGAAACTTCTCCAATAATAAACTTGATAATGGCTGAATAGCCAAAACGGCTAAAATTTTAAACTATACAACAATTGACTATTGACGATGGTAAGTAGTAATATGGTACAGTAGTAGGCAGCTACTGTACTAAAGCTGCCTAAATTAATACAGATATTAGTCTTAGATCTTACCCTATAATTGCCACCACTTGTACATTTTCCAGTCTTGGGCTTTATAAAAAATATGTTTTATATGTACAAGTAGTGTTTGTTTATCATAAGGTTATTTATTTATTTTTTCCTTTATAGCTGACATATAAACATGTAATTAACTTACAATATAAAAAAATAATAAAATACTTTTGGTTGTAGGCTCGCAGTGTCTCTAACATGATTGAAAGATTTCAGAATACTGAGTTACCTCATTTCCAGACTAAGATATCTACATTATCCAGTACTGTGTTGGGCCCTAGAGGCTTAAAAGAGCGGTTGGACAGATTGGAAAGATCACGTAGAAATTCCACAACAGTACGTAATATACCAGATATTATTTCCAATGTCATTACATAAGTTTTATATTGTGTATTAGGTTCTTAGTGGAAGGGAAGAGGAGGACTAAAGCGACTATATTTTGTATATGCTTTAAAGTAATGTGCTTTATTATACAGTAGGTTAATGAACATATAATATAGGTTCACCATTTAAATTTTCTGAATGTGTTCAATATAGTTACAAGACGCTATTCTGGTGGTTTACCATTGGTTATCAGCTGGCCTATATAACTGCATCTCTCCCGATAGCAGACACTTTTCAATACCAGACATTTTATGTGTCCGTTATTTGGAAGTTTCACTGTAGATGGTCTTTATTCATTACTTTATTAAGCTGACCACATAGGACACGATGATCTGAGACAAGGATCTTAAAATTGTTCAAGTGGGCTGGAAGTCAGTTGTGTCCTTTTTTATTTATATATTCAGCAGCCAGGAGAATTTAAATTGTATATGCTTTGTCAAATATAAAAATACATTGATGGCTATCTCATGAATCCTCCATGGAATAAAAATTATGTTTCTTTAAATATTTAATTATTTCTCTTTTAAAAGACCTTTTCTCTGTTATTATTTTTATGTTTTGTCCAATACACCTGTATTTGTATTTATTTTCCATCATTAAACAATTTTACAATTTCAATAGACATTATCAATTTCAAAACATAGACTCAATACATTCAATACAAGTTATATACTATGGTACAATATATATATATACAAAAACATAACAAGACATACAATTTAAAAGCAATAACCATTTACAGGCATTTACATTTATTACAACTAACACCATAGTTTAATTGCCATGACTCTTATTTCACTCAGTCCCAGAATTTCATGGAGTCTTAAAATACTGTCATACTATACAAAGCTTTTGCTTTGAGCCAGATTTGTTAAAACGTTAAGTGCCATCGGTACAACAGCAAGCTCATAGTTAAAGTGGCCTGTCGGCCGATCGGTACGACACTGACGTTAATGCAAGATTTTATTTTAGAGTCTTTTACCAGTAAGTGTTGCAACCTAGCGGAAAACACATACACTAAGTGAAATGTAGAAGATTGTAGCTAATAGCCGTAGATATTTCATTTATTATCTTTAAATAGTGTTGCGTAGCAAACAAATAAAATACCTCAACAATATGTTAATTTTGTCGTACCGATCGGTACGCCAGCAAAATTTTCAGTTGGAATTATGGATTAATGCATTAAAACAAGTAATATACAGTTTGAACAATCTACAGTTGTTATATTTTTTAAAAAATAAACGTATAAAAGTTTACTATTACGGTTAGCAAACAATAAATTTTGCATATTTTTGTATAAAACATTGAACAATTACAATTTTGGAAAGAATTTTTTTTAAACTGTGTAACAATGTTATTTATTTACAATTATGTTTTTAAAAATCATTCATTTATATTATTACTATCTAAACTGTAAGATGAAAGCATTTTGAAAGCAAAATGAAAGTAATTAAAATTTGTTATTGACAAGTATTGGTGTTACGGTCGTGGTCCTACATTGCTTTTGTAAGCGAGCCAAGCATTTACAATGCAGGTACCAAATAGTAAATGTGCTGCAACTTTATGATACCATCTTAGTGTCTTTTGTATTGCTGAGTTGTACGATGACATTTGATCAGCAACATCGATGTCGGATTTTTGCTCATTGTACTCTGTTATTGCAAGAGGCTTGAAAATGACATTTCCCCTTCGATCCCGCTTTCCAGTTTGAACCATGTCGACTTGATGTTTACGTACAGTTACTCAACGCGTTTCCCACCACTGAGTTATTTGTTACCAACATCACAGACCAAAATTATCCTAGGAAATCAATCAATTTGGTAAGTACAGTAGTTGTTTTAAGGTCATATCACTGCTTCGATCTCCCCATTGAAGCTTGTCTTGTTGTGCCTACAGACATGTAATGAAAAAATAGGACTGAATACACCCCTGTGCCAGTTAAGTCGAGTTGTGTCCATAATTTTTTAAGATAATATAATATGTCTAAATATATTTTTGTTACAATCTCCTTTGTAGGTTGTTATGTTCTTTTGAGGTAAATATTTGTTTGACATGTTACAGTTCTCACCAGATGAAAAACCGTACTCCAGACTCTCCAGGCTTAACGATACTGTAAGTAACTACAATGATTGATTGGATATTTTTTTCATTATAATAAATATAAATGTGATGTAAATTTTATAAGCATTCTTACATTGTCACATTTAACAATTGAACTACTAACCATTTATTTTTAGGATGTAACATCAGATTCTCTACTGCCATAGAGTCTTTTTAGATGGTCAGTTTACTTGATGGTCAAGTAGGTCTTTGTTCAGTCTATTATTATTTCCTTTACTTTTATCTGATTCGACTATTCTTTTTGTCACAAGAAATTAGCAAAAGTATGGGAACAGTGCTTTCTTTGCCAATTTAAGTTTTAAAAAATCCAAGGTTCTCTCACTCTCCATAAAATTAAAAATATGTAAGGCCGGTGATAAATTTTGGGATTGAAATGTGGACTCTATTGTATTTGGGCATAAATGCTTTAAGAATTTTTGATAGAAATGTAATCCAAACGATTTTTGGCCCAAAACGTGAGTAAGGAGAGTGGAGAATATTGAGGAATGCTGAAATTAATGAAATCAGCAATCAAGATATAGTGCTCTTGATTAACTCTGGGAGAATCAGTTGGTTGGGGCAAGTGAGATAACCATAGAGAAGTTGATTGTGGAAAACTGAGTGCAGAAGGATGAGGGAAAGACCAGGAAGGTGTTTTCTAAATGTGGTATATATAATAGTTTATTCTGAATCAGATTAATAAAAGGTTTTTTATTAATTAAATATTTATTATTAAAAATTGACCCTATTGAATTTGTTATTTTTAATTATGCCATTTTGCACACTGGGTAGACTTGTGTCTAGCCAGCCTGTCTATCTGGCCTGTGTTGTGGTGTAAGTAATATTAATTTAGATCAATAAATTTATAATATTTATATTTACCTTATATTATCCGTCATGTAACTTTGTTAATCTAGGATTGACACATTTCGGAACTATGTTCCATCATCAGAAATCTCTCACTCAAACATTAAGAGGTCCTCAAATATTAAGATAATTTAACACTATAAAATCATTACACCAAACACAATAAATACAACTTCTACCATTCACTTTTGTTAAACGTGTCAGTCCTAGACAAACAAAGTCACATGACGGATAATATAAGGTAAATATAAATATTATATATAGTGTGACTTGGATACTAATCAACAATGTTTAAAACAATAAATTTAGTCAAAAAAAAAAGTTCATTTACAACACTCTTCAGTCATAAGCGCTTTATGAAATATATTACTATACCCACAGTACACGTTTTCTGCATAGTTTTTATATCTCAAGTAATGGTAGGCGCTTGGTTTTGAAATTTATTTATTGACAAAGAGATTAATATTGCTGCTAGAGCAACACATGCAACTTTTTTCATGACTGAACAAGAAAATTACGGCTCTATTATGTTACTCTACTCAATAACGAGAATATACCTAAAGCAATTACTTGCACCATTCAGTTTTCATTGGTACATTCTTATTTTGATTTATGGTCAGTTGTGTAATTTTATTACTGTTTGTTAAATATAAGTGACAAATAGAAGAATGATGTTGCCTGGTAAGAATAGTCTTTAAATAAAGACACATTTTTTAAATAAATGTTAAAATTTAATAATTATTTTTTGTGATTTTATTTAACTTTCCTTTCATAATTACGTTAAATTAACATAAATTTCAAATTAACTGTAACAGCAGTAACTACTTGTTGAAACTCCATAATAAGGATAAAATAAGCACTAAGCTACAGTTTCAAATGTATTTATTAACTTATTTAGCTACAATTGTTTCACCTTGCGGCATCTACGGGAATAGCCCGTAGATGCCTCAAGGCGAAACAATTGTAGCTAAATAAGTTAATAAATACATTTGAAACTGTAGCTTAGTGCTTATTTTATCCTTATAAATTTCAAAGTACATAAACATAAATTTAAATACGCTGTGAAATGCTATTGATGTTTAGCTATCACAAAATTGAGTGTTTATTGTACACAAAGTGATCAGGCCTATTCAGCCCAGCTGCCTTCTAAATTAGGCTAGAGAGTTGCAAAATCAATGTACTTTTTATTTGGATTTTCAGTAATTAACCTGTTTGCAGGTAATGACATTAAATCCTGCGACATTAGGTTTAGTAGTGTAGCGATACATTCTACAAAATAAATAAACAGAAGGGCGGACCAAAATACAAATGATATCACAAGGGTTTTAGGTTGGTTCCACAATATAAATAAATAGACAGACGGACCAAAACACAAATAAAATCACAAGAGATTTAGTTTAAGTTAGGTTTTACAATATAAATAAACATATAGAAGGACCAAAACACAAATGAAATCACAAAGGTTTTAGATAGGTAAACTTACAACATCATATACACACACACAACATAATATTAAATTGTACAACCTTTGAAATTGAACCTTTCTTATTTGTCTTCTAATAGGTGGTGAGTTTATCGAAAGAACTAGCAAGTTTCCGCACATTGGTGAGCACAGATGATTGCTTAAGTAATCCTTGTCAAAATGGAGGCAAATGTTATGATCTAATAAATGGATTCCACTGTATATGTCTAGATTCTTGGGAAGTAAGTGACTTTTAATTCAAAAGGCTGACTTATGCAAGTGTGTATGTGTGAGGTCTGTGTGAATATGCGCGATATATGTGTGTATATAGGAGGAGTATACATTTATGTCTTCTTTCTTAAATCTACATTTTATTGGCTACCTTAAAAATTTGGTTTGAAAGTTTATATTAAAACCAGCACTGTTTTTTCTGTTTAACAGTTATCATAGGAAATTGGAGGCTGTATAACTCAACAATATTTTGAAAATAACCCAACTACTAGATATACCGGAAAATGTTTATTGTAATAGAAAGATAACTTTATTACCTGGAATATTAGAATTTACGAATTTGCTTATAATTAATTATGGAGTGATAATAAATTTATATTCACTTATCGTCCAGAAATCCTGTTTTATTTTGTCTTTCTATTATTTATGACATTATTTTCGGACTTAATATTCGATCATTGTCAGGTTTTCATAATACATTAATATACAAATACAAATCCAATGAACACAATTACAAACATAAAACACAATGTTTTCAGTAGCTTTCATAATTCACCACTGCATTTATGTTTGTAATCATGGTGTATGGATTCGTATTTGTGTATTAATGTATTATGAAGACCTGACAATGGACGAATATTAAGTCCGAAACACATGTTGTAAATAATAAAAAGACCTAAATAACAGGATTGTTGGCGGTACATGAATAAATTTATTATCACCCATAACTTAATTTCAATAAAAATAAAAAAAATTTATTTGTTTCTATTAGTCCAGACATAATAGATGTTTTTAGGAAATTTTTTGATGGAAGCGCATTGAGGCGGTTTAATTTATTCAATGAAGGCTCAAATAATAAAGAAAATGTTTAATTTTTCATAAAATGAAAAATGTATAAAGTAATTATTCAGAGTAAGTCAAAGGGATGAGTCATGCACATAAGCAAGTTTAGAGTTAATTCCTGTATGACAGGCAAGGTTTTAAACAATAGGATGATGTAATGCTAACCCCTTTTAACAAAGCATCATGTCTGGACAGGACAAATCCTATATGAACTGGTAGTTGTTTATAGATAATTTCATGTTATTAAAAAATATTTTTCACTCAGTATCTCTAACAGGTCTAATGACGAAAGAATAGAAATTTAATAACTGTTATAGTTTAGAAGTTATGGCTTAAAAAATGCCAAGTCAAAAATCAAAAAGGCTTGATTATTTGAAAATTGTAAATTTTTTAATGGTAATAGGTAAGCTGATTATATGTACAGGGTGTTTCAAAAAGGACTTTACAACTTTAAAAATTCATATAAAATTATTCAAAAAAGGTACAGAGCTTGTTTAGGTGTTGTTTTAAAGGGAAACACATCAAGTTTTGACTCGTGTAGTCCGCTAGTGCCTAATCGTGCCGCACAAGCGCTAGCGGCAGTTACGTTAAAGATGGCTAACTTCACTGGATCCGAGCGTGCTAGCTGTGTGTTTTGGTTTGAAGAATCAAAGTCGGCGACAACAGTTCAGCATTATTTTCGTACCAAGTACGCTAAAGATCCTCCTAGTAGGCCTATAATTTATGAGTGGCGTAGATGTTTTGTAGAAACAGGGTGTTCAGTGAAACATAAGAAATCATCAGGTCGTCCAAACACATGTGACAAAGTCGTTAAGCAATTAAGTGAGCCCTACGAAATTGACCCGGCGTGCATCTCGTGAGTTGCAAGTCCCACATACGACGGTTTGGCGTGTGTTGAGAAAACGTTTCCATTTGAAACTGTACCGATATTCGCTTTTATAAGCAATTAAAGACACTGATAAGATTGCCCATAAGAACTTCTGTGTGGATATGTTAAATCAAGTGGATGATGATGAATATTTCTTGAACATAATTTTTTCTGACGAGTCAACTTTTCACTTAAGTGGCACGGTTAACACACATAATTGTAGGATTTGGGGCAGTGAAAATCCACATGGAACATTGCAACATGTTCGTGATAGCCCTAAAGTGAACGTTTTTTGTTCGTTGAGCAAGAGGAAAATGTATGGCCCCTTTTTTTTCCAAGAGAGAACCATCAACAGGATGGTGTTCCTTGATATGTTGCAACAATTTTTGATACCACAGCTCGATGAGGATGACCAAGAACGAAATGTTTACTTTATGCAAGATGGTGCACCACCACACTATCTGTCTGACATCCGGGATTTTTTCAATGGCCGCTTTCGAGCTCAATGGATTGGCCGTGACAATTGCATGCCCCCCCCCCATTCCCCAGACCTGACACCGCTAGACTTTTTCTTCTGGGGTTTCATAAAAGATATGGTGTACGTACCACCTTTGCTGGCCACTCTACCTGAACTTAGAGCTAGTGCGAGTCTGGGAAGAAATCGACTACCAATGGGATGTCTGTAGGATAACCAACGGAAGCCTCATAGAACATTTTTAGTTTAAGGTAAAAAAAAACTTGAAGTGTTTTCCTTTAAAACAACATCAAAACCAGCTCTGTACTCTGTTTCATTAGATTTATATGAATTTTCAAAGTTGTAAAGTCCTTTTTGAAACATCCTATATATTTCAAAACGAAAAGGAGCAGATATATATTAATAAATGCAGGATTTTTAATTAAGAAAGTTAGGGGTAAAATTAGTAATCCTTGACAACGAATAACTTTGTTAAAAAAAGGACTACACCAAAAACTAAAACGATTCATTCGTTTCAAAAGAATCCAAAAGAAAAAGGAGAAAATTCTAAAAGGATCATATGGTTAAGAAAAAAATATGAAAAACTTTAAACAGGAATAAATCAGATAGTTATTTCCCCAGAACTTTAATTCCAGTTTCCATGGAATCTACAGGCCATTAAAAGAAAAATATGGTATTTTCACACTTCCAAAATCTTGAGCCAATCAAAAGATATGGAAATTTGAAGAAAATAAGTAGTAAAATTCACATAAGACAGGTACAGATAGGTATAGCTACCCCTCCATTGCAGAGGAGGGTTCCACACCAAGAGGAGGAGCCAAATGCAAGGTTTCAACTGCATTACATCAGAATGGAAAATATTAATTAATGAAAATGTTAAGTATAACCAAAGAAAAAGTAAATAAGAAATGTAATGTGTCAACAGGTTAAAACAATAACTGTTAAAAGGAAATCTTTGCAATTTAGACCAAAATAAATCGAATAAAAAGGAAAAACCAAAGGAAAATTTCAGACAGAAAATAGCAGCAGTCCCACACAAAAATTTTAAGCTCTGAGAAGATATCTAGAGTTTGAAATATTAGATTCAACACCACCAGCAAGAAACATTTGGTTCTCCACCAGCAGCTAGGAAACAGTCGGTTCACCACCACCACCTAGGAACGTCTTCTTAAATACTCCAAGAAATGTAAGTAATCTACAATTGGAAAGGTTAACTCAAGAAAAGTTTCAGAAGTAATAAATAGTGAGATTTGAGTATGGAGATTTAACATGAACATTTAAAAAAAGAAATAATATGGGGGGAAAAAAATAGATAATTTTTTAGTTATGGACCTAGAAATTTCAATAAATGTTAAGAGGCGAAACATTTAAAAAGAATTGTTAAATGGAGTGATCACAATAAAAGTAACAAACACTTATTCAGATTAATTACTATAACTAAAAATAAAAAGTAAATTACAATTAAAATCTCTTCAGTGATTAATTCAACCAACATAATTCAACTTAAAATGATAAGGAAAGGATCATATCAAAGGAGCAACTTTAATACCAGCATAATTCAACAATGTGGCAACCAATTTTAATCTCACTAGGGGCTTCAATTTTCAACCGGATCATTAGTTTGAAGACATCAGTCTGCTCACTACACTCTGTTCATCTCATCTTAACTTGAGCTGAACCCAACTATAGATTTGTCTCTAAAGGTAACACTGTTATAATTTTGAATAAATGTTCGCTTAAAATTCAAAAAAATATAAAATACTAAAATATAATAAATAAAATGTGTGTGTGTGTGTGTGTGTGTGTGTGCTTCAAAGGTCGATATTTAATAAATGTATTTATATTGATGTTTTGATTTTTATAAGTTTTAACATAATATTTTCTTCTATTATAATTTTAATAATTCATGTTGTGTTTTCAAAATAAATATATTTTAATTGATTTTATTTAATACAAAGGGAAATATTCCTTTAAAATCATTTTTGTCTGTGTTATTTAATATATATAAATATACTACTGTATTTTGTTTTCAGGATAGTTTTAAATATGTGTTAATTATAAGAGCAAGTGCTCTCATTTATTAGATAGTACAGAAAGTTGATAAAAAGAAGGTTGAAGGCAGTAAAGTTTCAATTGACGAAGCATCGTAGGGCATGATAAAACTAACATCTATAATTTTAAATTAATAAAAATAATGAATTCCCCCAAAGTGTGGTAATGTTTCAGCGTGTCAGGGATTGTATTAAAGTACCCTATACTGTATAATGCTGACTTTGTCAGGCTAATGTGTAAAAGATTGCATTTTTTATTTTATGTGGAATAACTCTTTTTCTGAAAGTATTAGAGAAAAAAGTTAACTTCTAAGATTTTATTACTAATAAAATGAATAAAATCTCCCAAAAAAAAAAACTAGAAATCAGTAGCTTTAACTATTTGGTCACCATAATGAAAAATTGTGTTTCTTACATACATTTATTTTCATGGAAAAGCTTTTTTTGGTTCACCAAAAATGAATAAAATCAACCATTCTAATATAAATTCAACTGAATATTTTTTACAATTTTTAAACAATAATTTAGTTAACACATGAGGTCTGGCTAATAAGACTATGACTTATATACAAACTATATAAATTTCAAAATTTGTAATTTTCTATAGAAAAAAAACTTCTATGATAGTTTTAGTTGCCTTTATAATAACTTTGCCATGCACTTGTTATTTTTACATAATTTTTTCACTTATTTTTTTAGTAAATAGCAATGAAATACATATTATATACACACTAGTTGTTTATTTCAATAATATAATATTGCTGTATAAACAGTTATGCAATTTTTTATTTGTGTGTTATAACTGAAAGCAAACAGGAACACAACAATCTTCAGAATGATATATGCTATCCTTTTTGAATTTTACCCACTTTCTACTTTTTCTATCAGAACACACTTTACAAAATTGTATAAATTTTTTTAAGGAGTTTTTGACGGGAAATACTGAGCTGACAGTCCACTGGCTGTACCAGATAGACCAGGTCACTTCCTCCCTTTAAGAAAATCTATTTCCTAGTTTTTTTTTTTATATAATCAACTAAGTGCATGTTATTGTTATGAACCTCCTTGTAAATAATGATGTTGTTTACAATGGACGTCATAAATATATGAAAGAACACCTTCTTCCACTATTTTATTATTTTTCTATCAAACAGATGATATGAAAGTAATTGATCCAATACTTTACAACACAAAGAATAATAGATGATTCGACCACTCTAATGTTAGGACCATGCGGAATATTTTACAACTTAAACACATAATTTCCTGTAGATGGCAATAGAATATCTCTTGTGAAAGTAAACTTATAAGCGTGAAATATGACGCTGATTCTGACTCCAGCACCTTCTATATCTATAAAGTAACTCGCTCGAGTTACATTCTTTTATAGATCTCAATGTGTTAACTGAAAAAAAAAAAATGCTATTTTGTTTTTACTTAAAAATTATTGTAAAATGGCGCTAATTTTCTTATAGGTTCATTTTTACCTCTGTTAATTTGTAAATTTAGAATAAAAGTAATTGATAGTAGGCCTACTGAAGTTAGGTTTATTAATAATACCTACTAATTTAAATTATATCAGTATTGATACCACAAATATTTATTTAGAGGACAGAAAGAACATAAATGTGGGAAAAGTGCCCTTTGCTTTGGAAAATAGAACAATGAATTATTAGAAAACTTAAAATAAATAACTTTGATTAGAACTAAAGAAAAGTTTGACATCTATCTGGAAAGTTGCTGCTAGATAGAATAAAGGTTATCTTGTTGTCAACCTGACTTTAAACATTCAGATCCATAGCCCAAGTGTTTGCCTACATTGAAGAAATTAAATTACGGTACCTTACATTTCTACAGGTTTCTTTGATAATTTTAAATAATAAAATATAATTGCCCTTACCTTTACATACTCTTCCCAAGACAAATATTTTTATATACGAAGAATTGATAAGTACAAATTTCCAATCCTTTAGTTAAAAAGGGTGAAGGTTTGACAAACCAAGTAAAAGTGATAAGTTTGGCAACATAATAAAAATAAATAAATAACAAGCCTAGTTGACACAGACCCTATGACCTGTAGCAGTCCTACAGAAAGAAGAAAAAACTACAAATTACCCTAAAGAGTGATTAAAGAGTAATTCATTGAAGAGTGAAAAACAAATAGATTTGCAATTTCTGCTCATTCTTCTGTAGTAAGGAGAGCAGAATTGGAAATAAATAAATTTTTGAATTTTATAATTAAAGTAAATTAGTAAAGTCGTAGGTTGTGTTTTGTTCTTTGGTTAATAATTAATTGTTGTTGAACAATAGACATACCTTGATAACAGATTGTGTCATTGTTCCTTTAGAACTACAATTGAACCACTCGAATTTTTCATCACATCTGGAAAAAGTTTTCTCAGTCCTACCTAAAGGTCATTTCATAAATGGCAAATTAATATCCTTGTAGATTACAAGATTTATTTCATTTTTAAACATTATTTTGGGTTTTATTTGGTTGGTTTCTGAAGAATATTGATTTTTTCTTGGCTCTATTATTTTCAAAATGAAGCCATAATCTATTGTGTTAACACCATTGAGCTGCTAACATGATTGAATAATTCAGGTCAGCATAACCTGGATAGAAGTTAATGATTATGTAGACCAAATTCTACTAAATTGAGGATACGCAGGAGGCTTAAGTTGCTAATCAATGCTTCGTTGTGTAATCGTCCCTATGCTGTAAAAGTGATGACTAGGACTTTAAAAAATTGTTCTTGTTTCACTTTACAAATGAGAGTGGTAACCTCGTCTCTTTTTCTGATGATTTCATGACTACTTAAAAGTGAATTGGTCTCCAAAATCAACTCCTGCATTATAGAATGGTCATGAATGAAATATCCTGCTCTTCCTAGATCCATCATAATTGGTTACCCAAGATTTGTTTCACATCAGGCAGATTTAATGCATCTATGTAAAAGCTGAGCATTGTGGTTTGTGCAGACGATATTAAAAAATTTTGTTGCAAACTATGGGGTCATGTGTATAAGTATTTTATATGGTATTGATTATTTATGAGATTTACAATATAATATTTTAGTAAAAGAATGAAATGTTTAATGTTATAACGAAGAATGGAATGTTGAAAACACCCACCAACTCTGAAAAAAAAGGACGTAAAGAATGAAAATGTGTTGGTATTGTGGCTCTGTTGAGTAAGGCCTAATATAATCCTATATTAGAAATTGTTATTCTTCGTAGTTTAACTTTAATCTAGATTTAATTATAAATTGAATGTACTCTATTTTATCAAAATCTGTGTAGGTTTAATATATTTTGAGGGTTTGCCTTTTCCCATCTATTTTACTGAACTATATCTAATTATAACTAATACAACTTTATAAAGGGCTCACTTTAATGAGTATGAGCTTGGCAATCTTGAGAATCCCCTAGTTGGATCTGTACCTTATATCATGTAGTTTTAGGTTTAAATCCCTCTTGTCCATCTTTCTTATCAGATATCTCTTGACCAACTCTTGTTCTTTTCCGGCCCTGGTGCTATTAGAGTATTTGAGGCATAGGGGTATTTATTTATTTTATATACTTGTATTCCTTTTTCTATAAGGTGATGATGACCAAGAGGTGTTTGCCTCTAAACAACAATGAAAAAAAAACATTACTTTCTCATTTGTATTAAGTTTTATGTAGTCTGTGTATTACAGGGTAAAATCTGTGACACTGATGTGAATGAGTGTGCTAACTTTGCTGGCACAGACTTGGGCTGTCAGAACAATGCTCAGTGTGTAAACAAAAGAGGTAGTTACGAATGTCTCTGTTCAGATGGCTGGTATGGAATCCATTGCACAAAAAGAACTTTTGATTGTACTAAAAGCAGTAGCGATGACATGTGTGGTAGTGGCTTTTGTGCTAGTAGTGGAGGCAGTGGAAAGGGTTTCGAATGTATTTGTAATCAGGTGAGCAAAATATGTACAAGACTTTCCTTAAAATACACAGAATAATATCGCTGTAAAATTACAAATAAATTTTCCAATGGGGTTGGCTAGTGTTTGTTTTAATAATTTTACTTATCAAAACCAATTACAAAATATGGCATCTATTTACAAAATAGTTTTTAAAGTGACTATTATTTTACTTAAAATGTCAAATGTTGCACTAACAAACCAGTTATGTTTATAGTAGAGATTTATTTTTAAATTTGTAAAAAAATGTACATAGAGTATTATTTCCAATCTTGTTTATAACTCATTTATTTCTTAATTTGAGTTCATTCTTTGTCACTCCTAGCATTGTCTTAACTTCAATTCTGCTGATGTGGATGAATTCCACTTTCCAAAGCAGTTTGTGTACTCCAGTAGAATTGTACGTAGTAAGAAGAATATGTAAACAGTTTTGGAAAATAGAATTCGTTCCGAAACATGTTAGTAGAAGTTTAGACAATGATAGGAGTGGCATAAGAATGTACGTCCTAGCAGAAATAATTTTTATTTATTTGTATAGGGGTGGACAACAGATGCAAGTGGTAGATGCACAAGGGATGTAAATGAATGTGAAAGTAAGACAGACAACTGTGAGCATGACCCTCTTGTTCAGTGTGTTAATGTACCTGGTTCATTCTCCTGTGGGAACTGTCCACCAGGTTAGTGGTTCTTTTATTTTATTATACAACCATCTAGTAGTTTATAGTTATGAATCATTTACCCAGAAGGTGGTTTACAGTTCTGCTGCTAAAAAAACGACATACAATTTTGCTAATTCTAATAATAATTCCTTCTCCCTTCTAATCCTTAATAATAAAGCACATATTTTATTTACTTTTACTGGAATTCTACAGCTGCCATTGCTTCTTCTCCCCGTTTTCACTTCATCCTGTCCAAACCATCATTGAGCCAAAGGTTTCGTGCTGACATTGCCTCCTGAATCATGCCATTCCGACAATGGTCATTCTCTGACTCATCTTCTAGCTGAACTCCAACCAAGAATTTTATTTGGTAGTCCTCTCACTTATAGTGAGTATAGTTGTGACAATCCCAAGGTACCATAAATGGATCTAAACCTTTGTTATCTAATCTTAGGTTATTACCTGAATAAAGATTTCTCTTTCATCTTTCATAATAAATCTTTTTTGACCAGTTCTTGTTATCTTCTAATCCTAACGCTATTAAATAATAATAATAGTCTAATGAGTATTCCAGTGTCTTATTTTATGCTTTTTCTTCTTTTTTCCAGGCGATGATGACCGAGAGTTTTTTTGTCTTTAAATAACAATGAAAAAAAAATTAGTTGGTAGTCTTCTATTCTCCTTCTTAGTCATGTGACCAAATGATATCAGTTGTTTATTTTTGAACAATATCTATGATATCCCTGCTCAATCCTATTTGTTTTCATATATCACAATTACTGACTGTATCTAACCTTGTCTTATGACAACTTCTCTTTGAAAAGTTGCCAATAACTTTGACAGGTATATGAGCTGACATCCCTAGCCTCTGCTCCATACTACTATTAATATTGTGTTCATTATATACCTATTCTGAATGTTGTGTTGGGTGTTTTAGGTTATACAGGAAACGGTCATTACTGTGCTGACATTGATGAGTGTTCAGAAAACAACGGAGGCTGTAGTTTACTACCCAAGGTCAAATGCATCAATACTCGGGTCAGTTCATATTCACCTTTTGTTAAAATTTATTTAAATTTTCCAAATGTGTGTTAAATATATTATAATTGAAACCATATATAATTTATTTTGATGTATATGTTTTCAATTTATTCTCTGTTACTAGTTCTGCAACTAGTTCACTAGAATTTTAATCTTATTTACCTTACATCTGCTAGGTGTCTTGCAAAAGATATTCAATTAGATTTCTTTTACATTATTGCTATTAATACAAATATTATCTTAGGTTGCTGTTTTTAGATCATAATATATTTTAAAATCCTTCTTCAAAGTAACAAGTTTGAACTTTAATTCTTTAAAGTGGATATAAGCAACTGTTGTTGTCAATTTATACACAAAGTAGCAGACAAATTGCTGAGCAGGGGTTTCATTGTGAATGTTTATTTAGTGTTTTGATTATGATTGTTTTGTTTGTTTGTAATTAGTTTTATTTTGTTTAGATGGTGTGTATATATACAGTAGTGTTAGGAATTAAGGATAGAGTTGGTTAGTAATATAGTCTAAGTTGTTTTAAAGAAGTCAGAGTAACAAGAATTATTGTGACAGACCTGGAAAACTGATGAAATCGCTTACCATACAACTAAGGTGAACATCATGAACGGGACAGTTGCATATAAACCCTTGGGTGGGAGGAAACCAGGTCAATTGTTCAAGTGGAGGTCTGGTGGAAGGTTTTGGGGGGAAGATAGCCAGATGTACCTGATGAGAGAGGGCTTCCAAGGGGATTGGACCTTCACACAGGAATAAACGAGAGTTGTCATAAGAGTGAGCAAACGTTATGTAGAGAAACGCTTGTAATTAATCAGAGTCAGATTATTAGATTGCTAACATAGAATCAGTTCAATCAGTCACAATAGTTGGAGTCATTCTGGATTTTTAACCCTTTGCCATCTGATGGGTGTTTTAGTAATTGTCCTCTCAGGTCTGATGGGCCACACTGGGGCCCACCACCATTTCTCTGTCAGCTCTATAAGTTTACTAATCAAAATATCCTCTCAGGTCTGATGGGCCACACTGGAGCCCATGTCTGCAGTGCTGTCAGCTCTGCCGCCATGTTGCATACATTTCCCCACCAACTCTACATCTGTTTTTGTTCTTTTCCTAACAGTGTGATAAGGAACTTTGTTTAAAAAAAATTAAAACCCAGACATGATTTAAATGTGAACATGTAATAGTTATTTAGAAAGTAATGAATTGAAGAAAAACATAACATACATATTACTATTACAAATGTAATTTTATTACATAAATAAAATATTAACTATAGAAATCAACAAACAAAATAACTCTTTTTCACTTCAATTAAAATACACTTTTTCTAAGCAAAATTAGTCTTTAAAGGTTTTTTGAGTGTGGTATTTCTCAAAACATGTACATACACAGAGGCCGGGTTAATCTGAACAGGTTTTATATAAAACTTGCTATTTTTTGGGACCTTCTTGCTGTACGGTCATTGCATACTAGACAATCTTTTCTCCTCTTGTTTTCCAATGGATAAATTAAATGTAATTGTCCATTTAGACGTTCCTCTTGTATCATTTCTGATGGCCTGTGTCTTTTTTTGGCATTCTTCACAGTTCCAACAAGTTGTTTTACTAGTGCCTTCCTGAATTTACATTGCTTTAATTGTTGGTTTTGTGGTTTATCTAAGTTGGACAGTATAGAAGTGTTTCTACCAGCCAAAAAACACCTTACGCCACCATTTAATGTACTTCCGAATGAAAGCATATGAAGAAATGTATTGATCAGCCTTATTGATACCACCCATCGACTTATACTTACAAAAGATGGTTGACTTCACAATATTTTCAACCATATCTATCGCCTTTCTGCACTCTTCACACTGTTTGACTAGAAATGTTGTATAGAGTGGTGAGCATCACTACAAGATTGGTATCTTGCCACAGAACTAAAGAATTAGTGTTATTTTTTCGAAACGCTTTCATTTCACCCTGTTTTAACTTTACTAAGCGCTCCACATTCTTGCCTTTTTTCTTTTGGCTATCAGCTTTCTTTTTCCACATCAGTTTCACTTGAGGAGGTAATCCAATGTGGTTTCTCATGATAGTGCCAGTTATGTGTACGTTTTTTTTTTTCATGAAGGGCTTTTGGGAGATCTGAGTTTGTGTATAATCTGTCTGTGAAGACGGGTAAGCCTTCAACACATCCAAAGTCTGCTTCTAGCTTTTCACTAAATGCAAAACTATCCTACTTGTTGAAACTAAGTCTGGTCTGGTCAATCCACTGATTGTTTGTTTTCCCATGTACGGCTCTAGTCCACAAATGTACCCTGTGTCCGGTTCAAAGATAACAGAAAATTTTATTCCCATTTGGTCGGCTCGTCCTTGTTGTATACCTTGAACAACACCCTGCCTTTAAAGCTGACAGTGCTTTCATCCACAGACACCTTGATTTTTGGTATGTAATTTTGTCTATATTTAGTATCTGGGTATTGTACAACCCTCTGTATTTTCCCAGAACAAGTCATAGTTCCTGCAACCGGTCCATTGTGAGGTGGGCTCACATGAAGGTTCTAGAAGAACATATCTTTGGAAAAAGTATCTTTGGAAAAAAGGCCAATAGTCAATGTAGTCGCCGGAAAAATAATCAGTTAGTTCTGGTTTGGGGTTCATACCCATATTTATGAACACACCTATAAAAGCTTTCATTTGCAAAAGGGTGAGATTATTCAAGGATCGCCATATAGAATTTTTTAGTAATATTGTAATTATCGTGATCTTTTCATGCGCATACCTATGAACCTTCTATGTGGTATTCCGTTATTCCGCTGTCATTCTAGTGTTTATGTGACAAGAAATCACTTTTTTGCAATTCAACATTTACCTTAGTATAAATCATCCTACGGCAATAATTTTTATACTGTTTTAAAGATAATTCCCCCCCAAAAAAACATAGAACCAAAAGTTCATAAAATGTTGACAATTTCATTTAATAAATTTAATAATTAAATGGTGATTTTTTTCAAATTAGGCAAAACATTTTCCCTTTTTTCGTAAAACAATTTTTTTTGAAAATGAAACAAATTATTATTTTTTTTCTAAATATATTCACAAATATTATACAAAACTTTCGTATATCTTGAAAAAAGGTGGTAAGCAATTGATTTTGGATGATACAGGTTTTTCTGAAAAATGTTAACTTCATTTTTTTACACCTAACATACTTACTCCAAAACCGTTTCATATAATTTTTTTTTTTTAGAATTATAATTATTTCTGAGAAAAATGATATCTTAGATGTTAGGTTTTGCATAAAATTATTATTTTTTATGAATTTTTTAAGAAAACAAAACTTTTAACATTGCCACTTGAAGGGTTAATTTCACGCACTATTTCTTCCAGCAACTCATCAGTAAAAAATAACTGGAAAAAATCAGCTTCTGACATTGGTTTTGGTTCCTGAGTTGTGCGAAAGCCATTAATGTTTTTGTAAGAAAATTTTGTGAAACTTACATGATTTTCTGTCCATTCTTCTCAGTCACTTTCATTACTCTGCTCTTCACGATTTTCTTCCACATCGTTGGCCAGTACTTCACTATCTTCACTCTATTCAACACTATTTTCTAATTCGTCTTCTACCAATCCATAGTCATTTTCACCAACAACAGTCATTCCACCAATTTCATTTACAATTTCTTCATCAAATTCTTCACCTACGTTAGATGCATCATCGCTATCATGATCTGAGACAAAAGCACCATCATACTCTTCCAATGCATCTCTTATTTCATCTGATTTATCAAAGTAATGATATTTATGACTCATTTTAAATACTAAATATATATATATATATATATATATATATATATATATAATGCAAACCAAATAACTAAAACATGAAAAAACTAAAGACAAAAACTAAAGGACAAATAATTTGGCTATCAAACAACACCACTACGATCGGCCTAGATAGAGGCGACTGTGATGTGATAGGTTAGTTGTTTACACTATTTACGCCCGAGAATGTAGGTCACACAATAAAAAAGAAGAGGTCATTCAATCTCTTTTGATTCCTAAGAGTACTTTCATTTTATTTAAATATCTTCTTTTTTTCAACGGCAGATTCTTAGATTACTCTATTTGCCTTCTGACATCCCAATACAATTATAGTAGGTTCATAATTTCCTGGTGAGCTCAATTGAATCTCATACAGTCCATAAAGTGGTCTCTATTAATTACTGAGTCACAATATTTGCAGATTATGCAGTTTTTGTGATTTGTATATATTAAAATTGTATTTTATAATATATTTCATTTTATTTAAATATATCATAGAATAAACTTCTGTGGAAAGTATATGTACAACTTATAAAATCAGTATGTACAACAATAAAAATGGTTTAAAAAATGTTTATAAAAATCCAGTACCTACAGTTCAGAGATCACGAGTGATGTAGCGGAAGGAATGCGTCTATTATTGGCCGATGCGAGCTGTCACAACCCTACAGACTATTCTAAAAACATGCACCTGAATGACAATTACAGTGCATGTGGCTTATTAGAGGTCTGTTATGAAATTGTTTGGTACCTATCATCAAAATTGATTACTATATAAGAAAGAAAATACATGCTCTGAGACTGACCTTTTCAGTGCATGTACACAGTGAGTAATGTTTTTGGCCTTAGCTAGTACCCTCGTTTTCCTGGCAACGATGACACAAGACCGCTGCCCCCTTGCTACACCACTTGTCATCTCCGAACAGTAACTGAACTCTTAGTATACATATGATAACCAAATGGGGGAAAAATACAATTTTTCACAGTATACTATTTGTAAATACAACACTAGACAATGACGTTTCATTGACTAAGTCTTCATCCTCAATTGTCAGGGAAGATGACTTAGTTATTTAATCGTCGTCTTGTATTATATGTACAAATAAAGTGATTATGGAAAATTTTGTTTTCTTTTAATTGGTGATTGAAGTTTACAGAATGCTATGAATACATATGGCAGTAGCATAAAAGAAAGACACAAACATTTAATTGTTATATGTCACTGTGCAAGAACATGAGAGGGGGGAAAATAAGAGCAGGTGGAGTAACCTGATATATTTTGGTTGTCTGATGGTTTTAATAACCTGACGGCTAACACAAACCTATGATTTAAAGGGTGAGAAATAGTCAAAGTTTTACTGTACAAGAGTTGTTTTTGAAGTAGGAAGATGTGTCATTTAGTTATCGATGATAAAACTAAGTTGTTAAGTTGAGTAAACATTAACATGTAAACATTGCTAATTAATTGTAAATATACAGGTATATGTGTATCAATGGTGATTTCATTCCCGTACATAATAGAATAATAGAACAAAATACTTACTTAGGTACAACTTTGAATTTGAAATTGGACTAGAAGGAAAATAATACAGGAGGGGGGAAATTTTAATATAAAAAAAAGGGGAAATGTATTGGCTGTGAATAGTAAATCTTAGTTGTATAGATATAACAAACACTTAACAACCAACAACTACTAAAATCAGGTTTGAAGCTGCACTAAGAATACCCACATTGAAACAATATAGAAGTTTCACAATAAAGTGTTGCAATGTGTAGTTGAAAAACAGTATGTGCAAATGAACTGACTGTATCATGACTTAAACATCAAGAGAGTCGAAGTCAGTTGATGAAGTGTTGTAGACCTTGCTTTAAACATAAAAAGTATTTACTATTCTATAAGAAAATTGATGTTTCACGTCTCTTTAAAATTAGTGGAAAAAGAGATATAACAACTAGTGGGGAGATGAAACGGATATAACAACTAATATTACCCCATTTTGATTACTTTAGTTTTGTTAAAGAATTCCTTGTGAACTTTGACAATAAACCAATTTAAAGATAATAAAACACAATTTTTTATTTTGTACTATCCACTTTTTATTAGTCTAGCCGACCAATGGTTTCGCCTGCTAAGGCATTGACGAGGCTGTATTACAGACTGAAGAAAAGAAAACCTTAAAACTAGAGGGTGGGAGTTAGGATACAAAGAATGGAAGGTTGGGGAAATACCCGGCCTGGGCAATGACCATAGGAACAATACATATTGGGAAAACCAGTTGATTGTTCTAAGTACAAATAACTTTTAAAGGTTTTACTAATGGAGAGTTATACAAATCTAACTGGTCATTTAAAACTAAATTAAGGTTACAGTATCCAGAAAGATTCATAGAATTCATCTATGTAATAAAAAAAATAATTTGAAACGTTTTGGAGTAAGTATGTTACATGTCAAAAACGAAGCTATCATTTTTCAGGAAAAACCTGTATCATCCAAAATCAAAAGCTTACCACTTTTTTCTAAGATATACAAAAGTTTTATGTAATATTTAACAATATATTTAGGAAAAAAAATTGTTACATTTTCAAAAAAACAAAAATTGGTTTACGAAAAAAGGGAATTTGGTCATTTTATGTTCAACAATTTACCAAAAATAGTAATATATATTTTATACAAGAGTACTATATATCATTATGTTCAGAAAGGTGCATAGAATGTAGGTGTGTAGTGCAAAAAAAAGTTAGATGTATCACATTTGGAGTTTTTTGGTCAAATACCAAAAAATTGAAGAGTAACTTAGCAGAAATTTCACAGAGGTAATCAATAACATACTAATAGATTTTTTTGGAATTTTTTCAACAATTACTGTGAGTTTTGAAGATCAAAAAGAGATTTGAATTTTTTGTAGTATACAAAATATTTTAGTTAAATTCAAAGTTAAAGAAGAAAAAACAACAGAAAAAAATTATTTGTGGAAAATAATTAAGGTTGATGAATTAGTGAAGGAAATTATAATATCAAGATGAAGGAAAAAAAATTAAAGGTTTTTGTACAATAAGTGATTAGTGGTATTAGAAAGCTGGAGTGTTGAATTGATGTTTTTAAAAGAGGTTTGTGCGATAAATGAGGTTTTTGCAAATTTTCAAATGATTTTACGCCACATTACTGTGAATTTTACAGTATTCTGTGAATTTTACAGATGATCGGCGAATGGAGTTCTGCAAATAATGTTTTAAAACAAGTCTACGAGAAAAACAAATGTTCTATGAAAAAATAAAAGGTTCTGCGAGTTACAATAATTTCTTTAAGACGGATTTAGGGCGAATTTTAGGAAGAAATTTTGAAGTCAGTATGACGAAGTTATGATTTTTATAAAAGACCTAGAAAAGTAATTCTAAGGTGGAGAAATTATGGTTGATAGATTGAGTAAAGATAGTTTTAGGCTACATATAATATTTCTCTAAAAAAATTTACTTTACTCTGGATGTTTGAAATAGTTCTAATTGTTAAAGTTTTGGTGAAATTTAGTGAAAGAAAGAAATTTCGTGACCTAGCAATGAAAAAAAGAGTAGAAAAATTTGAATAAATAAAAATTAAAAGTGATGTTTGTAAGAGAAAGTAATTTTTTGACATTATAGTTTTTGATAGGTTTTCCCAAAAATAAAAATTACGAAAACATATAATATAAACAATTATAATATAAAAGGATGACATTTTTGTTTTGCTTGTTCAAATTATATAAGTAAGTCAACTATTAGAATGATTATGTTGTAAAATTTGTATGATTAATGTACAGTACAAATGACTCAAACCAGGTGAGTTGAATGTTGTAATGATTTTTAGACAGAGAGGGTAATTGATTTTTAAAATTACAAGGAAATTAAAACATGATATATGCTCAGTGACGGCAAATAGTGTGAAGGACTGTTGTACAATTGATAATTCTTTTGTTACTGTTTGATAGTTTCAAGGGTAAGTGACATTTTGGCGTCCAAGACAGAGAGCAGTTTGAAAAGTTTAGCCATGTTTTGTGTAATACGAAGAGGAGATAAGAGATAAAGAAAATAGTATTGGTTACCCTCGTCTATTCTCAGAAACACATTCTCCTGATGATTATCGTCACATGACATCAGCAAGCACCCATCATAAATCTGGGATTTAAATGGAGCTGATGATGAGGAAAAATTGTATTGTATTTATTTGTAAATATTAGATCAGCATTTGTTATTGCGTGGTATTGTTATGAGTTACGTTGTATATCATTGTATTTGTTTTTATATATCAAGTTAAACTAAGTTAAAATTTCGGAATACCAGAAATATAGCTTGTTTTGAATTTATAAGCATTAAAAATGTCACATAATTTCTTTTTTATATATGAGAATTGTTGCTATTTATAAAAATTTATTTTTATTTTTGAGATTATTTGTATGAAGTGTATGTATGTCAGTTTGACGTCGGGCTGCAGTAGAGGTGGAGAAGATGACGGTGGTTGGGGGCGTCAGCTGCCTCGCCAGGGACGGGTTCTTTGACCAGGGAATCTTGAAACCCAAGATTCCTTAACCAGTTTCCTTAAAACCCAAGGTAGTAGGGGGCTCAGGGGTCGAACCACGGGAGATCAGGTAGAGGATAGGAGTAGGGACGTGGTAGCGGGGAAAGTGGGGTTGGGGGTCGCCACGACGTTCAAGGTACAAGAGCTTGGTCTTGAAGAGAGTCGTGGAGTTGCGGCAGTGGAGTTTTAGGAGCTTGGTCCTGAAAAAGGCCATTGAGGTGTGGTGAAGTTTTTGCTGGTCGTAGAATGCCGCAACTCACGGCTAATTCGCCGCTATACTCGAAGTACTGCCCGTCGTAGTGTGTTGTTGCGCCACCCCGGCATTTAGCACAGGGGTCCGCCGGGTAGCAACTACCCTATTAAATTTCCCATACGGGAGGCGGTACAGTGGTAGCTCACCGGGTTTCCAATATTTGGCTATTTCCTTGACGGGAGGCGAGTTGACGTGTCTATGTTGGAAGTACAGTAATGAAAACAAAGTTTTCTTTGGTGAATCGCTCACTTATTTGACCTTGAGACTCTTTGTTGCAGGCAGTGAGAAGTGTCAGTGTGTCTTCAGAGAGACTGATGATTTTTGGAAAGAAAACGACGGCTTTTATTTGTTTTCAGGAACGTCGAACAATGGAGAAGACATTGTTCAACTTACACCGAGCGCTAACCAATCACAGGCCGGCCAGAGGCAGAGTTGCCGTAGCGGGCTGTGATTGGGTCGCTCAGTCGGCAATTATTGAGTTGGCAAAAGCCCGATTCGCGGGCTCCCAATCAGTTGGCTGGACCAATCAGAGAGTTTCCCTTACTGTTCAACAGTGAGGGGAGATGTATGTGTTTGGTTGGCCCAGGGTTCCAGCACTGAGGTCCGGGAGAAGTGCAGGGAAGTGTTCACGGCGTTTGTGTGCCTAAACGCCGGGGAGTGATGGTTCAGTGAGTTGGGTGAATTAGTTCCGATGTAAGGAGCCGATGGCAAGTTGTGATGCAATATTTCGGTATAGTGGCGATGTATTCTTGTGTGTAGTTTACTATATTTTGTACAAATAAAGTGATATATATTTTATTTTGATATGGATGTTTCGAAGGCACCGGCGATGACAGGAATTAGGGTAGTTTTAGTTAGGAATATAGTCCAAGTTCTTTTTAAGAAGCCAGTATGACAACAATTATTGTGACAGACCTGGAAAAATGATGAAATTGCTTACCTTGCAAGCAAGGCAGACCGAGGAATTCTTGAAGATATCCAGACGGACTTGGCGAGTAAGAGCTTTCTAGTAAAATTGACACTTTGGACAAGCACCCACATTGTGAGCAAATTTCATGTATTAAGAAACTTGTAATTATTTCAGAGTCAGATAATTAAACTATAACATAAAATTAGATCTGTGAGTCACAACAATTAGAGTTATTCTGGATTAATAGTATAAAGAAGAATATTGTAGCGTTACAATAAGATAGGAGATGGTTATTCTTGTTAATAATTGTTAAAAAAAGGTTAATTGTGTACTGAACCATTCGATATATTTGAAAATAAAGAATCCTGGCAGTGTAATGGAACCAATCCTAATAAAATATTTGGCCAAATATCTGAGTAAAAACAATCCTGAAGTAATTTTATGGCACAAATGATCTGTCCAAAACAATCTACTTCCTATAATCAGACCCACAAAACTTACCAACTTAACTTCTTCCAGAAGGACATAATCTAAAAACATATCTCTTTGTGACATATTTATTTATTGGTTACTTATGGAACTATAATAAAGTAAATGATATCACCATTTTCATTTATAAACCACCTTGTTTAAACCATAGATACATTTTCTATTGCATATGAATTATGCAAGCTACTTTTTTAATAAGTGAATTTTGTTTTTGATGATATGTTTAACTGTTTCAGGGGTCACACTACTGTTTCCCTTGCCCACTTGGTTATTATGGTGATGGCGTCATATGTTCTACTGCTCCTGGAGGCCCTTGCTCGGTCAACAATGGCGGTTGTCATCAAATGGCCACGTGTGTGTCTTCAGGTATTATTCAATAAATATTTCTAGACAGGGGCATGTATGGCATAGGCAGGCTAGGCAGCTCCCTGGGTAGGGCGTTTATGAGGCCAGCAATATTTTTTTAAGGTGTGTCAATGAAAATACTATAAATTCAAAATGCAAAAGAAAGTATTAGTGCAATACTCATATTAATAAACCCTTAAGACAAAAGTACAACAGTGCAAATAATTTAAAATGTAATGTTGTGATTGTGACAAGGAAAAATTTACACTATGGGTGGTGACACCATACATCTAAATAGTGGAGTTAAAATTTTATTCCTTTTTATGCGGATGTAGGTGACTCAGGTTTTTTTCCATCCCATTATATAGAAACCTATTACTACCGACTATTCATGTACACTATTACTAAGAATTGACTTTAATAGACAATTTCTTTCTGATTCAGGTGGTGGACTAGTATCTTGCCAATGTTTTCTTGGATATACAGGCAATGGCTATGGGATTAATGGTTGCCAGTCTACAAGTCTAGTTGGGAGTGTATGTCAGCATAACTATTGTAAAAATGGAGGAACATGTATTCCTCAGTCTGGTTCCAGTCAATCTTTTATATGTCATTGTTCTCAGGGCTTTAGTGGTAAGTTTATATGATTTGAATGATAATTAAATTTATTTCACCGCCTCCTGACTTTAGTGAATAAACATGGTTTGTTTAGTAAATGAGGCTTTTTACCTCACAATATGTGAAACCTTTACTGATTATAACGACACTCTACCCCTTTTCACCGTTAATGCATAAATTATTGTTGTATAGATATAAATGTAAGTAATTGTATATGTTTTAGTCTGAACTGTTATAAATAAATAGCATAGAGAGAGAGAGAAAACACAGAGGAATGGACAAGGCCGGGCAAAGTGGGGGACATGTGCGTGCTGCACCAGATACCCTATAAATACTGGTCGGGCTCACTTAGAAATTGTTTTGTTCCTTACTGTCACCTGCATCACTCCTCTCTCTTGCTGCTTATCTTACCTAATTCTCTTTTATTCTCCTAAGCTGGCTTTCTTTCCCTACTTGTTGTCTGAGGTCTGATCCCCTTGGGACGAGCATTCCTTTCCATGATCTGTCGGCTAATCCTGTGAGCATGGGCATTCTTGTTAGTTGTTTGAAGACTAATTTATTTATTGACCAATAGAAACTGAGGTTTTTAACTTAGGAATACTAAAAAATTTAAATGACTTTTAAATTATTACTGTCTATGAAAGGGTGTTAATAATATGATTTAAGTAATTTA
This sequence comes from Aphrophora alni, assembly GCA_963513935.1. Classification (NCBI taxonomy): domain Eukaryota; kingdom Metazoa; phylum Arthropoda; class Insecta; order Hemiptera; family Aphrophoridae; genus Aphrophora; species Aphrophora alni. The sequence goes on along the minus strand of OY740765.1, from coordinate 38,118,963 downwards.
TAGTCAGGAAAAAAAATTGGTAAGCACTTTAGGTTTTGAGAAAGAAAAATTAATAGACTTGAAATGATTTTTCACTAATTTTGTTAAATTTATTTATTTAATTACAACTTATTAGATATAAATATAAAAAAAATATTCCCCAGTTTCTACTTCATTTAAGGCTAAAATAGTAAGCATATAGGTCACTATTGTCATTGCATATTTAATTCAAAACCAGCTACCACGAAAACCTCTAAGAACCCAGTTTTGTGACAAAATTCCTATTTTCAAGAATTGTTTTAATTATTTGATTATTAGTATTGTTTAAACACAGCACATTTTGTCACCAGTTTAACATTAATCTGGATTAAATTATTATGTTTCATCAACGTAATAAACCGTTTAATAAAACTTGGTGGTAGTTTAACGTATTATAAGGTATAGACATTTTGCACTCATTTACTCGACTATGTATGTCACTTTGTAAAATGGGAAAATTTTTAACACTCAGTAAGTGGCATATGCATAGACAAAAAGTCTAATAGCCTGAAGTGTCTAAGGGCTTAAACCCGCTTCTATGCATAATAATAAAAAAAAGAACTGTATGCACAAATTTAGAGATTTGGCAATCCCAAGGGAACCTAACACAGATCTACAACTTTTTCATGTAATTCTTTGTCTTTCTTATCAGGTTTCTCTTGACCAACTCTTGTTTCTTCTCTGACCCTGATGCTATTAGAGTACTAGAGGGCTAGGTAACTTTATTCTATGTTCTTTTCTTCCTTTTTTTTATAAGGTGATGATGATCACGGTTTTTCACTTTTAAACAACAAGAGGAAAAATTATACAAAATTGGCTCTTTGCTCTTCTGTCTCATCCTTGTCCTTCTGCACCATTACTTCCTTCATATATGTTACTATAGTTTGCTACTTATCAATAATGACACACTCCGCTAGATAGCAACCCACTTTATTCATTTAATGAGTGTCATGGACACACTGAACTCATATTAAATCAAACAGTTTTAGTGTATTCAACCATCACACTAGTTTGGTGTTGTTGAGAAGTTGAAGCATTTTTACATTTTGATGTTTAAGTAAACTTTTTTTCATGCTTCTTGGCAAATAACCGAACTTCGTCAGCAACTGAAGAAATATTCAGATATTTTGTGGATGTCACCATTACAAGAGTTGCAATTTAGTTTTTTTTTTTTTTTTTTTTTTTTTTAATTTGTGGATGATTTGTACATTTTACTTCTTGGTGCAATTCCAAAGTTACATACTGTATGTCCCAGAAAGGTTTTAAGACTTGGTTATAAAGCAGTAACTTATTTTGTATGACAAATCTGAATGTTACCTAAGGGACCGAAAAAATTTTCTTAATTTTTTATTTATTTCAATTTTTTTTTTTAACATTTACTTTCCACTACAGTTTTAGATCTACCATTATGCCCAGATATTTTGTACTTTTTCATATGGTGCCACTTGTTGGTCGTTAACTACATGGAGCTAATTGACTTTCTTATTTGTAAAGTTACCATGCACAGTCTCATTTAGCTTGATTCACCATCTTTTAGTCCAACTATTGACTTGTAGAAGTCAATGAGAACTTGTAGATTCCCAGTTGCTGTTTCCTTCTGAGATAATGCCAGTGTCATCAGCAAAATTGGCCACTTCACAGACTGGTATTTTGTTCGTATAAAATAAGTATCGGTGTGGTTCTAACATACTGCCTTGTGGAACACCATGTGAAATATGTTTTAAACCAGAATAATTGTCATCATGTTTTACTAGAAATTGCCTGTTGAAAAAATAGTAGTTTAGTAAGAGGTTAAAATGTTTTGGCAACTCTCTTTTCATTTTGTATTTCAGTCTGTATACCTTATCCAATATTGTCTTTTTCTCGAAGGAAAGTGTTTTGACACATATATAAATATAAATTTTTAAAGAGTTATGTGAGGTTAAGCAAAGATAGTTTTCATAAGTTGATTTTGGTCATTGTTCTTCATCAAAATTGGGACATTATTACTTATTACTAGCCAGCAATAATGGTTCATTCTCAGTTCTTGGTTGATAATTTTAGACTATACTGACCAATATGTTTCATTTAAGACCTGAAGGGATACAACTGAGGAAAATTTGTTTATAATCATTAGACCAATTTTCAATAAAAATTGGGTTTTGGTTTGATCTTAGGTGGGTATCCCAGATTATGACAGAATTTAATCAAATTTAAAAGATTCAACTTCGTAATTAAAAATTATTACAAATAATTTTTTTCTAAATTAAGTCAGAAATGTTTGTTAAAACTATCCTTGTTTGAATAATGACATTTGTACAGTCAATATTGATAAAGGATAAAGTTATTTCTTTTTTATATTAGGTACTGACTGTGGCCTACGTTTGGAAAATCCGTGTCAGAACAATCCTTGCTTGAACAACGGGAATTGTATAGTCACTTCAACTTATAGTATACATGGCTTCCGATGTTCCTGTCAGATAGGTTTCAGTGGGGTCAGATGCCAGAATGAAGACAGTGGTAAGTGATTTTGTATAAAGTAAAGTTTGTGTAAAACTACTGTAGTGATTTATGTTTCTTTAACATTTTGAATGACATGCCTGTAAAATTATTGGTATGTCAACTTTACAAGAAATGCCATGCACCTAAAATTATGGGCACCTATTATATATTGAAGTATTCGAAGCACCAGTTCATGTCTTTTTTCTGATGTTTCTGAAACTTTTAACATCATTCATAGTTTAAAGATATTGAATAATGATGGTTGTATATAGAGTGATTAAAAATTGCACGTGAATATTTGGGAACTGATTTTAGGTGTAAAAAATAAGAAAAACCCTTCATATAAACATATTGAGTTATGGCTAGTGAAATATTTCACCCTGATTTCTGCTCGAAGAGTGAAATGAACCCATGTTGTAATTTTGGGGACTCAAATAAAGAAACAAATTTTGTCTTTTAATGTGTAATGTTATCTGGAAAATTGAATAAAATAGTTTCCTGAACTGTATCTCCAGTAATTTTCTAAAAAAATGGTGTAAAATACAAAAAAATTAGAGTAAGTCAAAATCACACTTTTTTTAGGTTTGGTGTAAAATAACTTTGTTAAAGACTAATTTGAACAAAAGTTGTAGAGAATTTAATTCTGAGAAAATTCATGTAAATAAAGTCAATACATTAAAACCTTGGTAGTTTGACTCCCAGTCGTTTGACATTTCATATAATTTGACAGCAGACAATTTCAACCCTGCAGAGATAATCTTTGAATTCCACAGCCTGGCCGGTTAGGTCAGTATTGACTTCACCTGTGTGCCAACCCCTATTGTTTGCACAGCTGTCATACCCATGTCACCACACTCAGGTCTACTCTTCACTTACACAAGTTTTTACTCAGAGGTCAAGCTTATGGAAGTCAAGTCAAGTCGAAGTTTAATTTTATAGTTTTGACATAGTTGGGATAGTGTTTTATTTTGTTCAATTTCTATATTATGTTAAGTTTTTTTTTTAAAGTTTGGATAGTGTGTATATTTTTCAATTTCTATACTGTGTTTTGATAAACCCTGAAAACTAAAGGTGCTATCCTGACTTCAATCCTAACTTTTTTTTTAAAGTTAGCATACTGATTTATTTTGTTCAATTTATATACAGTGTTTAGTTTTTTTAAAGTCAGGATAATGATTTTTTTTTCCAATTTCTATACTGTGTTCAGGTTTTTTAAAGTTAGGATAATAATTTATTTTTTCAATATCTAGTAAGATTTTGGCTTATTTTTAATTATGTAAGCCTTTAGAATTTAAACTTATATTTAGACTTTACCTTTATCCTTGGGGGCTCCACCAGACTCTTGAAACAAGTCAAAATTTTGCTTAGCTTGTGAGGCACTCCAAAAGAACTACTAGGTTTTCAATAATTACAGAGACATGCTATGTGAAATATTTAAGTATATTGATAAATTGATAAATCATTTGAATTTTGTTTTATAATACTTCTCTCTACAATGCAATGAACACATTCAACATCTACCCTAAAATTAAATTACAAAAGTAAACCCTTAACTAAGCTTCTATCATTAATTTAACTCCCAACTATACATTAAAATTCTTTCGTTATACAACAATAAATGTTAGTAAATAAAATTAAAACAACAATTTTTTTAGTATCAACCACAATGTTTTAATAGAAACTTGCAAGTTTCTATTAAAACATTGTGGTTGATACTAAAAAAATTGTTGTTTTAATTTTATTTAAAATGGAATACCACCAAGTACCTACGGTCTCTAGCATAAATAGTTATAAATGTTAGTTCTAATCTTATTTATTTATTTTACACTATTTAAATAAAATAGATCCCTTAACATCTTATCCTTTAATTTATTCTTCAATAGCTATTAACCAAACAAAGGTTATGCTCCCAATTGCTTTTTGCTTAATGCTGGCAGCTAATTCTTATGACACAAAACCTTTTAAAATTTTAATTTACTTTAATCTGACATTTATTGTTTATGAAATCTGGTATTTGATTAATTACAATTTAATCACCGAGATCTGTCTTACAAATACATATTACAAATATTACATTTTACTTACATAATACTCTCTCTCCTTTCTTTAGACACTGCACCCTTTTTTATATATATTTGAACCCTTTTATGACACTACACTACACTTTTACGCTATACGCGGACACTCCCGTTTTCACTTTGATGTTGAGTTTTATTTTAAAGACTGACTTTTACTTAAACAATGAAAGACTTATTTACTTTTAATATGATAGAATGATTAGTTTTGTTATATATTTTTAATTTCGAATAAATTATTTAATAACTTTGGCGACCTTTTGATGACATATTTAGGTGTTGTTCTGTAGAGAGATGGTGATAGACAGACCGCGTTTTTTAGAGAAACGTTTCCCATTTCTTTTCTCTCCTTTCTTCTGATTGGATCATTTAGATTTATTTGAATTTTAAATGGTTCTGATTGGTTTTTGTATTTTGCACAATCTTGCAGACATTCTGGTTGTCATCAATATAGCTTCCTTGGGAAACTGTTCAACTGCAGGCGTCATGTTTTATGAAATTCAATCCAACACATCCGCTTGTACATCCACCAGTCGACTGTATTCTTGCTAAGTTTATTTTACATATAAATTTTATTACAACTTCTTTTGTTTGAATTTCTTCCCATAATTATTATTTTTGATTATTACTTATTGATTTTGTTGTTTAATTGTTATTAAATACGGGTGTTTCCAACAACCCTTACACTCCCCCTGCCAGTTATAAAATTGTACCACCAATTTTTTTGTTTTATTGGAAGTTAGTTGGATGATGTTTATTGTAAGTGTAGTAGGCTTTGTTTTGTGTTTACATTCACAATGTTTGTGGGATTGCTGATATTGTGGTTTTCCTCGAATCTGATATTGTATCTGAGAAGTGTAATTGTAGCAAGGTCGGGCTGTGACATTCTTTGTGTATTTCTTAAAATTGGAACTCCGGAGTGATCAATTCTTTTGTTCCGATTTTAACGAAGTTGTTTAAAACACCGTTTGTATTGGATAGACTAGGTCATTGAAAGGACGTCTCTTTCCTTAACCTTATTCCCATTGAATGCTTATTAAGCAGAATGTTACCGCTATACTCTTAACATAACATTAGATTTTGTAAAATGTTTACACTAGTTTTTCTTAAAACTAGTATTTGTAAGACAATCTCGGTGATTAAATTGTAATTAAATACGGGTGTTTCCAACAACCCTTACAATTGTTAAGTTTTTTTTTTTTTTTTTTTTTTTAAAGTTAAGATAATGATATATTTTTTCAATTTATATACTGTGTTAAGTTTAAAAAAGTTTGGATAGTATTTTATTTTGTTCAGTTTCCATACTATATTGTGTTGTGTTTTTTAAAATGTCGGACAAGAAATGAAAACACATTTTTCTATCTATGGAAATGAAATTAGACGCTTTGAAACTAATTGATAAAGGAGAAAGTGTAAACAAAGTTGTAAATGAGTTTTAATTTTGAATGGACCATGGTAATCCAGTGGAAGAAGAGGAGATCAGAACTTGAATGTTGGTGCTAGAATCTCTAACAGAAATATGAACCATGAAATGTACAGGTTATGGAAAACTCAGCGAAGTGCTTTATCAATGGTATAGAGAGAAAATGGAACACCTCTATCTGGACCAATTCTACAGGTAGGAGAAAATACTTTTAATTTTTATGAAGAACTTCAAGAAGATAGAGAGCCCGGATAAACTGTAAAGAATGGCTGACTGGACAGGTGTAAGCAGCAATACAGAGTGAAACATCTGAGCATCTATGACGAAAAACTGTCTGCTGATCTCAGTAAAGTAAGTTCAAGTTAAAATTTCAAAACTTTATTGAAAAAGAAGGTCTCATTGATGATGAAATATATAACTGTGATGCGACAGGCTTAAATTTTAGAATGCTACCGACTAAAAGTTTGCCATTGAAAAATGAAAAATCTGTCTGTGGTTAAAAAAGAAGCAAAGAAAGAGTATCCATTTTGACATCTAGTTATGCAACTGGTGAGCACAAACTAAAATTAGCTCTGATAAGAAAAGAAAAAAGCTACAAGCTTTCAAAAATGTAAAATTATGAATGTATCTAAAGAAGATAATTTTGACCTGCTTGTCTGGTACAGAAATCAGACTAGTATATGGATACCGGAGGGGATTTTTAAAGAGTGGTTCCACCAACAGTTTGTTCCTGCGGTTGAAAAATTTTTGTAATAAAAAAATCTTCCAAGAAAAGCTGTTTTGATCTTAGACAATGCTTCACCTCATCCTAGTGCAGAAATTCTTTAAGACAATAAAATAAAGGTAATGTTTCTTACACTGAATTTCAATTCACTGTGCTAACCCATGGACTAAGGAGCATTGGCTGCATTATAGAAGAAGTACAGTCACAAGCTTTTTTCATCCTTAATTTTAGGCTTAGATGATGGAATACTTGATGGATAAATTGATTTGATAGATGTTATTGGGTGGGTTACTCAGTCACGGGCGAATTAGAGCCCATAGCTATTGTTTGATCTTGGAGAAAATTCTTTGATCATTTAGGTAATGAATTTCCTGAAATTGAGAGGAAAACACTACTGAGTTAGTTGATTTGATGAAGAAAGTGCCAGGGTGTGAAAATACTTTGGACGGGGACGTAAAAGAGTGGATGGTTCAGGACAGAGCAAGTGAAATCATTGTAGCTGTGAAAGTGAAGGAGGAGAACGAGGAAGATTCAGAAGATAACATAGAATATCTTCATCAAGAAAGGATGACCCATAGTGAAGGTGTGAAGGCGATTGAGGAATCACGCCAATATTTAGAGCAATATAAGACGTCTGCGATGGACATATTTCTCCTTCGTCAACTCTGTGATTAAGCGGTGTTAGGAATAAGGATAGTTTTAGTTAGGAATATAGTCTAAGTTCTTTTTAGGAACACAGTATGACAACAATTATTGTGACAGACCTGGAAAATTGATGAAATGGCTTACCTTGCCATCAAGACAGACGTCATTGATGCTACAAAGATATATAAACCCTTGGGTGGGAGAAAACTTGGTCAGTGGGCCAACATTTATCGAGGGAAGTGCTGCAGGAATTTTTGAAGATAGCCAGACGGACTTGGCGAGTAAGAGAATCCTGGGAGCATAATTCTGGAAGATAGCCAGACGGACTTGGCGAGTAAGAGAATCCTGGGAGTATTGAGACTTCAGATGAGCATCCATGAATGGCAAGCAGGGTGAGCAAACTTCGTGTCTAAACCTTGTAATTATTTCAGACACAAGTAATAATAAAATATAACGTAGAATCAGATCTGTGAGTCACAATAGTTTTAGAGTCATTCTGCATTAATAGTAGTAATAAAAATATTGTATTATTATAATAAGATAGGAGATAGTCATTGTTAATAAAAATTAATTAGTATACTGAACCACTGATTTGATGATTGTTAATTAAAAAGAAAGAACCTAGGCAGTTTGAAGGGCCGTTCCTAATAGCGTCAAGGTGGAGAAATAAAATGAAAAACAATGAGAAATTACACCATAATTATACAGTAATAAAAGTTGCAATGTATTTAATTTATTTTTTCTTGGAATATTCACTGATTCTTTAAATTTGTATTGATGCATTTAGTTTTTAATTGTTATTAAATTTATAAGTAGTAAATTCAGTTTGTATGTTCATTGAAACAGACTTCAATTCTCTATAATTCAACATTTTGGTCACACGACACCTGCATACTCCACATTATATCGAACTACCAAAGTTTTACTGTATAAAACAAATTCAAATTATGGAAAATTTTGTTGTAAACAAAAGAAAAAAAGATCAGCATTATGAAGAAGATTTTTGTTCCGTTCAAAATTGTCAAATATTTCTGCCATATTTTTTCCACTTTGTTTTGAATAAAAGTTGAATTTCTGTAATTTTTATTTGTTTTCTATTGACTTTATTTACATCACTTTTTCTCAGAATTAAATTCTCTCAGAGTTTCGTTCAAAGGTTTTATTAATTTTTTTATATTTTTGACAGTTTCTCTGACAAAGATATTAGCACAGTAATGTGTTTTCCCCAAATATAATGGTCATTCTTCAACTGACGGAAAATGGTATTTTTGAAAAATTAAACAAATATATAGGAGCTCTGACAAATTACTTCTTGCTAAACATAACAAGAACAATGACATTGAGTTTTCTATAAATCTAAAAGATAGTTGCTATATGCTAATAGTGAACTCATGGGAAGATTCAAAAGCTGAGAAAATGATTCACTAGCCATTGAAGACCAAAGGGAAAATGATATTAACACTCTAGTACAATTGAGGATAAGAATTTGGTAGAAGAAATATCAAAATTATAAAAATCATACCATTGTGATGAAATAGACTTTTTACCTCGTTATATAAAGGTGAGAAACCTCTTGGTCTTCATCACCTTATAAAAAAATTAGATAAAATAAATGCCCCTAACCCTCTAATACCATGAGGGTCAGAAGAGAACAAGAGTTGATTTGATAGGAAAGATGACAAAGAGGTATCTAACCCAAGACTACATGAAAAAGATATAGATCCTGCTAGGATTCCTTGGGATTGCCAAGCTCATACTCATTATAGTGAGCTCCTGATAACTAAACTGGTATTTAGTTTGTTTAAAACAAGAATACTAGTGGCCCCAACACGCTGCATTATGGAATGCCAGCTGATTTATTTTAAATCTTCATGTTTTACTAGAAAATACGAAATAAATTTACTTCCCATAAATAGACCAAATTTGTTGGTGAAAAGAATGCATGTTTGTTTAATGTAGACATGTATATTTTAGGTCTCTGAGTACAAAATAATAATTCTTACCAATTGTATGAATGATAGATTTGATATCTCGGTAACAGTTGGACCAATTGTTTTCAAAATTGGTACCAAGGGATATTTATCTCTGGATTGTCCATGTAAAATGAAATCGTTATAACTTTGGAGTTGAGTTTATCTTATATACTGTCAAATTTTGATTTTATGAAAATTGGCTCTAACTGAATATAAGTAATGAAAGTATCCAACCAAACTGTCAGTAAAAAAGATCATCAAGAGAGTAAAAAAAAATTAAAAAGGGTCTTAAGCTAGTAGTGTTATCAGCAGAGGCATCATTAGCAGACTAATGGCTAATTTCTAGGAGAAAGGCGGATTGAAAGGGTGATAATTTTTAAGTATCTGGGTTTGCTCATAAAAAAGAGAAATTCCATGCCTGAAGAAATCAAAGCAAAAGTAGCGGCAGGCAATAAAGCCTACTTTGCACCACAACATGTGTTCAAATCTAAGTCAGTGTGCAGGACCGCAAAAATAGGATTTAGAAAACCATACTATGACCAGTCATCATCAATGTTGCGGAAGTATGGACAATGAGAGAAAGAGAGTATGAACTAGTGCATAGATGGGAGAGTAAGATCCTAAGGAAGATATACAGAGCTACTAAGGTGGATGGTATTTGGAGAATAAGAAAAATCAATGAGCTCTGATTTTGTGAATCTGGGATATTCAAAATAAAATGGCAAGAGTAAGGTGGGCAGCCCATTTACATAGGATGCCAGAAGAAAGAATAGTGAAGAAGATATTCTAAAGAAAACCAGGTGGAAGAAAGCCCAGGTGAAAATCAAGAAAAAGGTGGCTGGATGTCCTTGAGGAGGACTTAAGAGTAGGATTTTCCTAATGACAGACCGGGAGAGGCTGACAAGTCAACTACCCCCATTGTAAAATTTTGATTTTAATAAAAATGTATATTTTAGGTAAAACAATTTTGATATAATATTTCGATGTATAAAACATAAAATAATTTAAAGCAAATTTTTTATTAAAGTGAATGTTTAATTTAAAAAGCTGACCACAGGAGTTTAATAACAATGCATACTCGTTATTTTACAACAAATTAACAATCATTTGTTGAAATTAATAAGTCATAAAAAACAAAAGCTTGAAAATATTTATTTCTTGGACACTTTATAATTAGATATTGCATTTTGTATTTGAATGCACACTTCTAAATTAAACTTTATCACGTTTAATCATTTCAAAAAATTCTATACAACTAAGTTCATAACTACTCTTTACTGTTGAGTCATTCATTGAACCTCTCTCATCTTACCACACATTGTTCATGAAAGAAAATATCCAGCCGATGTTCCTGGGAGGGTGAAAATATACTCCATCATCAGTTGTATGTTTGGAACAGAGATACTTCATGTGGTTGAAAAATTGAACCCATTTAATTTTACTGCTGAATTTTATCTCACTTTCAATGTTTTCTTCTTTTTTTTTTACTCCATTCATCTTGTTTTGCTGTCCAGAACAATTTTACAAGAACAATTTCATCAAAATATTATCTTCATTTATAAATTGTTTGTGCATGTTTATATTTATTTTTTTAATCTTATTTTAGAATAAATAGTATTACATTCATTGACATTCTTGTTAACCCATAAGAAGGTAAGTACATTTTCAAAATTATCCATAGTTTTAAATAAGAAATACATCATTCATAGAAACATAAAAAATCCTATTTCACTTTTAAATGATCAATCTCTCCGGTATTTTGTAGTAATCATTATATCTTAGTTGTTGAAAAAGGTTATCTTCTTTCTTTTATGTTTTCTACTAATTTCTGAAGACAAGTTACAACGACAGTTGCATTAGATTTACTCTTTTCCATTGACAAATTTATTTTATGAAGAAAGCAAATTGCCCATAGACATGGTAGCTGCAGTTTTTAACAAAACTTTACTCATTTATTTAATTTTTACCTCTTCACATTCAGACTGGAGCAAAATTACAAATCAGCCTCAACCTTGGGACTTGAGCCTAAAACTGGGACTGTGATGAATGGTGTGGTAATTCCACGGGTATTTGGGGATCACCGTATTAAGATCACGGTATAAGATATTCGATGTGTGCGCACATGTAGTCAAGACGAGACACAGTGCGCCGAGGTCAGCGGACGTGAGTTGCTCTTTATGAATTTAACCTTTTGGTAATAAATCTAAATGGCTACCTAAACCCTTAATCGCGGGGTCTGATCGACCCCCGGGTGTTACGTAGTCATTAGTAGGTCATCCGACTAAGATTGAGAACGAATTATTATGACCTAAAGGTTTAACCTTTTGATGCCCGACTTATGATCAGTATAATACAAGCTCCAGCCCGGGTATTTTTCGCAAATTTGCAGACATTATTATGAAAATTCATATAAAATCTAAATATGAAGCAACCCTATCAATGTAATATTTTTTTTGTTCAGAAAGAACAGGGGAATATGAAAATTGTATAAAAAGTTACATTATCTAGGCCAAATTATTATTATTTTTTACTTTATTTTTATTTAAAAAAATTTTATATTGAAATTTCAAAAGTAAAGTTATAGTAAAACTATAATGATTTTTAATTGTAAAATCGTTACATACATTTTGTAGGAAATTTAATTCCCTACACAAAAATGTATATATATATATATATATATATATATATATAGACATATATCATAAAAAATATTATAAGTTATATGCAAAAATGTAAACAAACGTAAAAGTAAAAAATGCAGATTTTCACACTGTTTATTGTAGCTTTTACATTAAATTAAAAAAGAACAAATATACAAGCTATATATGTTTTTGGTACATGATTTTCAGTACTTTTATATTTATTACAATTATATATTTCATTATTTACAACACTTGGGCCGGGAATTGAATTGTCATATAGGTTAGAATGCGTCGGTGCATCGCCTGAAGGTCCAGGAACATTTTCAACTACACGATTTGAACACGTCACTACACTACGTATTATCTCGTCATTATCACTGTCTAAAAAATCACTAAAATCATCACGAGATAAATACTCCGATATTTCACGTTCACGCAAATTAGACATTTTATTTGTTTATCAAGACACAACAACAACAAAAGAAGCTACCACAGCTATACAGTGACAGCTGGCGAAATAACGAAAGTGAACCGGACATTGCAGTGATGCAGACTAAGACGCACTAAAACAAAAATTACCTCTCATTTCCCTGCATTCTGCTGAACAGTTCAATACCAAATACGTCATAGCAGTATAACCGCTAACACGCAAAAAACGAGATATAAAACAGCTGACACCAACTCGCATATATGCGGGCGTGGGCTGCTGGCAGGGCAGTCGTCTGCTCGCATATATACGGGCGTGGGCATCAAGAGGTTAATGTAATTCTCGCATAACGCCTGTCCCTAACCGTAAGTTCTAAACGATAAGTTAAGTAATTATAATAATTAATTAGTTAGTTTAGTAATTAAATTATATCTCATCATAAGCTGGCTGTGAACATAGTGATTAGTTGGGATTGAGACTAACCGTTAATTAACGATGCAATATATTTACTGGGTAAGTCCTAACACGTTTTTCCAAACACTCCTTCCGGAACCTTAAGCGGTTCGAATGTCAAGTCATATCGAATAACGAGGGCTGACGTTCGCCTCAGTCGGTAGCCGAGACATTCGCCTCAGTCGGTAGCCGAGACGTTCGCCGCAATGGGTATGTGGAGATGGAGGCGAGTGGCATAAGACTGCAGGGTCGTACAGGGTTTGTAGTGATAAGGATGCATGTATGTAATTAACTTCACAAACCTTGTAGCAGAGCATGGGCAGTTTGCTTGTTGATTATAAACAACTATTAGTTTTACCATGGTCTATTAATATCAGAATACCTTGGCAATACATTTACCAACATGTTAGCATACTGTTATGTTCGGGTTTATAAATTATTTAAATAAATGTATACATTACATTTAGAAGTACCAGTTTTATTATTAAGCGATCTACTTCAGTCGCTGTTCATTGTAAGACTGCTGGCTGCGCATCGTAGCCAGGACATGTTGGACATTACTAATACAGATTACATAACAATTTCCTTCTTTTTTTTTTTTTAACTAAGAATAGATCAAATAATAGTAAAATATTTTTATAACCTTATAATTTTTTTTAAAGAAATTAAAATTATATTCTAATACAAAACAATATATTTTTTTTTAAAAAGAAATTCAAAACTAGACGTTACAAATAATACTCAAATTAATAAATATGTATTTTTTTTTTTTTTTTTTCCAAATTAAAACTATCTTCTAACCATTTACAAATCAAATTTTTTTTTATTTTTAATTTTAAGAACAATTACAATAATAATAACAATATTACTTAAAAAAAAATTTTTTTTTTTTTTTTTTTTTTTTTTTTTTTTTTTTTTTTTTCTAGCCAACTTAAAATTTATCCTCTAATCGACAACTGCTTTTACTACTCTACCATATCTGGTTTTGTAATTATCAAGATCTTTTAAAAAATCACTTTCTGGACTAACCTTTTGCCCTGAATTAACACTTTCACTTATTCTTCTATTAGATTGATTTAATGGGCTTATTTCAATCTTTTGACGAGACATGGAAGGACATTTTGGAGGCGACATTCTTTCAACCGCAGGACTAATATGTATTCTATTACGTCTATATGATTTACCGTTTTGATCTATGACTATATATGATCGAGGTTCTTCTGTTTCTCGAATTATGTTACCGCTAGACCAATTGGAATTAGGTTTTTTCTGAAAGAGAACATCTTGACCATTACATAAACTCTGCAGTGGTTTAGAATTGCGGTCAAAATGTCCCTTCATTCTCTGTTTGTTAACATACAGTTGATTTCTGGTTCTATTATAATTAAGTTTAGGTTTAAGACATTTGTAATGCGTTGGTACTAAGGTACACAATTTCCTTGACATGAGAAGTTGAGCAGGTGAATCCACATTATTTTTATTAGTGTTTCTAAAACTTAAAAGTGCAAGATAAATATCTTCTCCTGCATCAGCTGTTTTTTTTAATAATGATTTCATCGTTTTTACAGCACTCTCAGCCATGCCATTTGATTGAGGAAAATGAGGGCTTGAAATTACATGCTCAATATCCCAATTTTTACAAAACATTCTAAATTCTTCACATTTTAAATAAGAGGTATCCCATGTCTTGAAAAAAAACTTTTTAATTTTGATATTATAGTTACACTTTTAGTATTTGAAATACTTGCTATTTCAATATAGTTTGAATAATAATCAACAGCAACAATATACAACATTTGTTCCCATTCAAACACGTCTATTCCCACTTCTGACCATGGTAATTTTGGTACTCTATGTGGCAATAGAGGCATTTTACTTTGATTTATTTTAAATTTACTACAGGTTCGACAAGATTCAAAATAATTCTTAATATCTTAGACATGTTAGGCCAATAAAGTGCTAACCTAGCCCTTGATTTACATCTATTTATTCCCATATGACCTTGATGAACAATTTCCATCATTTGTGTTCTTAGATTTTTTTGTACAATAATTGTGTCACCTTTAAATATTAAATTTTTTATAATACTTAATTCATCTTTAAAATCAAAATAACATTTTAATTTATCATTTACATTACTTTTATATTTTGGCCAGCCATGATTAATATAGTCTTTTAATTTATTTAATTCTTCATCATTTTTAGATTCTTTCTCAAACAATAACCACTTAGCATGTGAAATTGGTAAATTATCAATTAATAAATTAACCTGTAATTCTATTTCGTCAAAAACCTCATCTTCAACCTTGTCATTTACATTAAAATGTCTTGACAAAGTGTCAGCAATAACTAACTCTTTACCCGGTTTGTACACTACATTAAGTTTATACTGTTGAAGGCGTAACAACATTCTTTGTAATCTACTTGAGATTTTTGATAAGGGTTTTTTAAATATTGCTATTAAAGGTTTATGATCAGTTTCAACAGTAACATTTTTTGAGAAAATATACTGATGGAACCTTGTACAACCAAAAACTATTCCTAAGAGCTCTTTTTCAATTCGAGCATAGTTAATTTGAGTTTCTGTTAAGGCTTTAGAAGCATAACATACAGGTTTATTATCTTGCAATAAACAAGCACCTATCCCCGTCGAACTTGCATCGACAGACAACAATATTGTCTTAGATTGATCAAAATAGCTTAATACTGGGGCTTGTGTTATTATTTTTTTCAATTTGTTAAACACCTCATTAAGATATTTATTCCAAGTAAACTCTACATCTTTTTTTAGCAAAGCTCTAAGAGGTTGTGATATTTCCGAAAAATTTTCTATGAATTTTGAGACATAATTAAACATTCCTAAAATTCTTGCAAGTTCTTTTTTATCCTTAGGTATTGGTAAGTCAATTATAGCTTTTATTTTGTTTTCATCTACCGAAATACCATCAGAACTAATTTTATGCCCAAGAAAATTTATTTCTTTAACATTAAATTTACATTTGTTAATATTGAATTTAAATCCATTAGTTTGAGCTTTATCTAACACTGCATTAACTCTTTCAGTTAATTGTTTTTCTGTTTCACCCCAAATTAATATATCATCTTGAAATGACTGAACCCCATCGATTTTTTCAAAAATTTGAGACACTACTCTATGAAATATTTCTGGAGCACAACTCAATCCAAATGGTAATCTTTTAAAATAAAATCTGCCAAAAGGCGTTTGAAAAGTAGTTATTTTGGCACATTCCTCATCTAATGGAAGCATCCAAAACCCTGATTTTGCATCTAACACTGTGAATAACTTTGCACCTTTAATTTTATGAATAATTTCCTCAAAAGTAGGAAATCGATAGTGCGATCTCTTAATACATTCATTTAAAGGTTTTGGATCTAAACATAACCTTATATTACCATCTTTCTTTTGAACAATTACTAGCGAATTAACCCAATCAGTAGGCTCATTAATAGTTTCAATGATACCTAGCTTTAACATTCTATCCAATTCAGCTTTCAATTTATTTTCTAGTGCAAAAGGAATTTTTCTAGGAGCACTAATTACAGGACATGAATTTTCATTTAACTCTATCCTAACTTTAACTGGTACACACCCTATTTCATTATTAAACAAATCTTTGTACTTTTTATCTATTTGGTCTAACTTTAAGGTATTGATATGCTTAACAATTCCTAAATTAAGACATGTATCAAGTCCTATCAAATTTTCACAGTTTGATTTAACAATATAAAAAGTCAATGCATAGTTTGAGCCTTTAAACTTGCTTTGTAATGTACAAGTCCCTACAACAGGTAATCTGTTGTTTGTAAATGAAGTAATTTTAGCATTTGTTTTATTAATTAAATTAACATTAATAATTATACGATAAAATGTTTACTTGGGCTCCCGTGTCCACTTTAAAAGATTGGTGCACTTTATTTATTATAATTGTCTCATACCATTGAGTTACGTTTACCCTATAATTTTGCAGGTTAGGTTTAGCTAAAGTGTTTATCACAAAGTTTTTATTTTCATTATCACATAATAAACTTTCATTACCTGTTTCTGTCAGTTGGTTAACTGAAAACCTACACATGTTTCTAAAATGGTTCAATTTACCACACTGTGAACATACTTGATTCCATGCTGGACACTTTCCAAAAAGATGAAATCGGCCACATCTACCGCACGGATTATTATGCATGTTTGCCTTTGCTTTGTGTGCCTGGAAAGATGATCTTGACCTTGTAGTTGACCCTTGATGCATAGCATTTGACATTGTATTTGATGTATTGCGCTTCACTTGGTTTCCTGTTGAATTCTGTCCACGATTGTCGGTTCCAGCTTGAAACTTGTTTAAATTAAAGTTTAAAGTTTTGTTTCTTGGTTTACTATTTTTAAAAACTCTATCTACCGTAGAATCTAATAACTCTTTTTTTACATTTAGTTTATGAGCCCTATCATAAGCTAATTCTTTAGATTTACACATTTCTAAGGCTTGTTCTAAAGTCAAATTATGTGTTTTTAACAAAGAAACTTTAATATCGGAATCATGAATACCACTAACAAAAATGTCTCGAACTAAACTATCACGTAAACCACCAAAGTCACAAGAAGCACTTAGGTTTTTTAATATTGCCACATATTGTTCATAAGATTCATTATGTAATTGTTTACGATTAAAGAATATATGTCTCTCATATGTTACATTAGCCAAAGGAATAAAATAATTTTCAAAACTTTGAATTACAGTTTCTAACTTGTCTGAATCCACTGCACTAAGATTAAACGATTTTAAAATGTCTTGTCCTTCTTCACCCATGTAATGAAGTAATAAAGCTACTTTTCTTTTGTCTTTTGTAGACTCTGGTACAAATGCTTCAATAAAAATTTCATACCTGTTTTTAAATTTTCTCCAGTTAGTTGCCAAATCATCTTGAAATTCCATCGGAGAGACGCCATTTCCTGTGTTTCTAAAATCCATTTTTCCGTAGTGAAATAGAAACTATTTTTTGTTTTGCAAACTAGTTAACACTTTATCTGAATTCTTATTAAATCTGGTTTACACCGCTGCCACCATGTTATGTTCGGGTTTATAAATTATTTAAATAAATGTATACATTACATTTAGAAGTAGCAGTTTTATTATTAAGCGATCTACTTCAGTCGCTGTTCATTGTAAGACTGCTGGCTGCGCATCGTAGCCAGGACATGTTGCTACAATGTTGACTTAATATTACTAATACAGATTACATAACACATACTTTTATAATACCATACTATACTTGTTTTTGTTACAGATTGTATATCAACCATCTCATTGGATACAGGAATATTGAGTTACCCTAGAAGTAACACAAAAGCAATACACGAAACAACCCAATCTTGCCACTGGGTCATTAGTGTTAATGAGACTAAAGTAATAAATGTCAAGTTTAACAGCTTAAATACAGAATTTAATTTGTTTTGTAATACTGAATATATACAGGTAATTAACAACAAAGTTTTTACAATTTTAAATTGATTTATTTGATTCTAGTGCATAGTAACATTATTATGATTTAGAAATTTATTTATTTCAACAATAAGTGAAATATAAATAAATGGTGCAAAAACATTGCACTAAATTTCAATGATTGTGTAACATGGTGGTGATTTGAGAGATAGTGAGAGTTCATGTGTAAGCTTTATGTATAGTGGTGGTAGTGAAGCTAAAAATTATGACATAACAAGTGACATTAAGGAATTATACAAGCAGCAAAGCGGTGATACCTCACCTACATTGTTTGATAGAAATTATTTCTTGTCATTAGACACAAGGAGTCAAAACAGAGGATTATTATTATGTGAAACATACAATACCATTTTTACCAGAGATTGAGTGTTTTAATCTTATAATATTAATTAGTTTTATTGTAAATATGATTTACAGGGTTATCATAAAAGAGAGGTGGGGTTTTGAACATGATTTAAATGAAAACAGAATTACTTATAGTTAATGTTGTTAATTTTCTAAATTGTCGCCTGAAATAGTTTCTTTACATAACTAATAAATTTTGATATGTGTGGCATTAGTCGCTCGGCAAATGTCCAATCTATAATCAAGTTCTGCCCAAACGTTAGCTAACATGTCTTTGTTAACAGTTGTCATTGCTTCAATAATCCTGTTCCTAAGGTGATTTAGGTCACGATTTTTTTCTCCATAAACAATGTTTTTGATGTTCCCCCACAAGAAGAAATCGCAAGGTATCAGGTCTGGACTCTTTGGAGGCCAGCATATAGGTCCTTGCTGGCCTATCTATCGATGTCCAAACAATTCATTAAAATTGTCTGTGACAAATGCACTAAAGTGTGGGGTATGCCATCTTGTTGAAAATGAAGTTGTTGAATGTTTTTGAGTTTATCCAGCTGAGGAAAACAATAATTGATTAACATATCGAGATACACAATTCCATTAATTGTCTTTTCAGCAAAAAAGAAAGGCCCAATAAGATGATTTTTCATCACACCACACCAAACGTTAACATCCCCATATGCATGCATTGTGTCTTTTAACAGACCTATTGATTGGAATGTAGCTTCGTCTGAAAAAAAATATATCATCTAAAAATGATTGGTTTTCATCAATCATTTACAACATTTAAACAATGTAATTAAAACGTTTTGCACCATCATTAGGTTTCAATTCCTGCAATAGCTGGATTTTATATGCATGTAATTTCAGTCTTTTGTGTAAAACTTTGTGGACTGTTGTTTTTGTAATACCTAACTCTAGGCTTCGTATGTATTGACTTCTTAGGACTTCTGATTGCAGATTGTCTAATAAGTTCAACTTTTTCGTCTGATACACTTGGTGTGCCAGATGATTTCTGCTTTTGAACTGATCCAGTTTCTTTGAATTGTTTGAACCAACATGTATGTTATTTTCATGAGGTGGATCTTTTCTGTATTTAAATTGAAATGCATGTTGCACTGAAATTACAAACTTGAATTCAGCCACCAACAAAACACACTTTGCTTTTTCTTTATTAGAGACCATAATAACACACTCTACACAGAACACTCTAGAAAACACAAAACACACTAACACAACAATGCAAGAACTAATTTTGAGGTTACAACAGCTGTTTAACAAACTTTTGGGTTATTGGCTATCAGCGATACCAATGCAACACCACAAAATTTCTCTACTGTCTTCGTACAAATTAATGAAACTCCACCATTCTTTTATGATAACCCTGAACACTATCACCAAAAGTACTTGGTAGAACTACATGTTAAACAAAACATAAACACAATATTTTGTAAATTCTAAAATTGTAGATGTTAAAATGTCTCATATATGTCGAAACTGACGAAACCATGGTTAACAAGACTCAATAAAATTGTAGAATTTACAAAATATTGTGTTTGTTGCCGCGCTCCGGCTCTCGGGGTCGTGGGTCCGTACGCCGACTCTTGCAGCAGCACTTACCACAAACCACTCTCTCTGTCTTCACGAATTTAAGATTCTGTGTTCCCTTTTTTGGAACACTATTATCACGAACTCTTAAACTCGCTGTACGATCACCACCGACTGGGCGAACCACCTTTCTTTTCAGAGCAAGCGCGGGCAAGGCCAAGGTGCTCACTTTTACTATTTTGAATCAAAGATTTTGCAACTCTTGGCTCTAATAAGTATGAGCTTGTCCTCATAAACTTACTAACTTTTAATTTACGCAAAATTCCCTGAATTTTATCTCAATGCTCGATTATTTGACTCTTTTTTAAGATTAACACTCTCTCTCTCCAAGGTCGTGCCTTTTGGGAGAAATCGGCTCTTAAGTTCTGATGATAACTTTTTAAAATTTTCAAATTATATTACCAGAGCACATATATAAGATTTATGTTTAAACAAGGTTAATAACATATACAGAATGGATATATATTGAAAACACAACAAAATTTAGAAATGAATTATTTATATATATTCTTTTCTCTTTTGCACAGAAAAATTTTATATTCAAAAACTTTTTTAATCACACCAAACAATTTGATTAAACAATAACACAACTATTTATTTATTTGACAAAATTTATCAATGTAATATTTTCTATATCCTAAACAAAATAAAAACGCTTGACTTTTCAGACAGAACCACAAACAGTTTTTCCTGTACTGAAAAAGTCGTATTTAATTATTAATTATTTTCAACACCAAAGCAGAGGTTTAAAAATGAATTTAATTTTTAATAATTCCCCTAATGACGTTATATTTGAAATGAAGTTAATATTTGCGAATTATTCCTTAAGTATAAGATACCTTCACACTTTATTAGAAGTTCTAGTTGGATTTGGAATTTGTTGTATAATTAGGATGATGTTGATATGATGTTTTCGATCCAGAGTCTGTAAGCTGCTATGTAGTTGAATGCTGGTCTCGAATTTTTCTAAGTTGCCTTGAAGATCGATTAAAGTTGAAATTATTCTAAGTCCAGTTAAGTAGAGTGACAGTTGAATCTTCCTCTCAGCTCAGAGTCGGTTGCAGAAGAAACGTCCTATTCGCGTCGATTCCAAATCAAAAGTGTCCTCCTTTCGAAAGACAAATTACGGTCTCCCTGTCAGTGGGAATTATTCCCCTTCTTGGAGCCAATTTTCCTCCCTTTTTGAGAAAAAGGTATTTTCTTTATATTATGTGTTTTCAGGCCCTTTTGGTCTGAAATATTTACACTATATATTTTATTAGTCATATTTTTTGACTAATGAATAGTTTTCTTCCTTTGTTATTAATTAAAACACCTGTTAATTAATAATTTATTGTATTTTTTCTTCAACGTTATCTGTGATCCAAGTTGGCAATATGATGTTTTAAACTTTGGATTCCTTCAGAAGATGCGTGCGCCACTTTTCATGTTTTTGCATGAAAATCTCTACTTTGGACGTTTTTTCGTTCAACTCGCTATTACTTTCGAACGCTCGAACCGATTTTAAAGTTCCTTTCGGATTCTTCTTCCTATCCATCTTGTGGGTCTTGTGGAACTTGATTCATCGCTCTACTACGCTTTGTTCGCGAGTTATCGCCCTTTTCCCGAAATTCGATTTTTCTTCTTACCAAATTTTGAGATAAGTCCTTTCTCAAAATTCTTTTGACGAAATCTTGTTCCTCTTCTACTACGACGAAAAACTATGTTTGTACTTTTCCCATAACTTGTTTGGTTTTTGAGTTATGTGTCCTTGAAGTCCTAAAGTTTGCTTCGTATGAGTTTATGTTCATAAAAACCCCCCCCATTATATATTATTACTTCTGCTTTGATGTTTTACAATTTTACATACTAGATATATATAATTATCATGTTACTTTACCCCTTTAACGTTTAATTTAACCGCTTTTGGGCTTTGAAGTTTTACGTTTTGTAATTATTATATCTTCCTTATTTTATTCTCAAATTTGATTCTAAGTACTTATTATTGTGCCCTATTGTGGTCTCTACAATAGTACTTATTATTATTTTTTAAATAATCCCCCCTTCAACTTAAAAATTCCAAAAAACTCCCCAAGAATGACTTTCTAAGTCCATTCTCACCTGTTAATTATTATTAATTCATATTTTTTATTTATGATTATTATTAGTTCCCCTTTGAGTTATGACTCTACGTTTTTTGAATTTTGAATTTAAGTTTTTTCCAAATTTTAGGTTTTTGAGCCCCTATAAAAACTTGAATAACTTTTTTGTTTTAATTGCTTTTAAATTTATTCTTCGATATTATTAATCGGTTGATTCTACTGAACATTAATTTATTTTAATAATTTAGTATTTTAATAAAATAAGAAACAAGACAGAACGACTGTACACGATCCAACATGCAGTGTTCAACACCTGTTGCCGTGACGTCATCGTCCCCCCTCGTCTCTCATCTACATCGCTTTATCGCGGGAATTTAACTTGTTTTAAATTGGCTTGAGGCTTTTGGCTTTTTCCAAACCGCCTCAATATGCCCCCTTTGAACTAAAATTTTCGGTTAAAATGAAAAATTCCTATTTTCCATTTTTTAAAAAACTAAAATTTTTGTATTAAACCCCTTTTTCGACATATCACATTTCATAATAACTATTTATTAATGGTTATCTTCATTAACTCTTTTATCATTTTACATTACTAACATATATATCAAAAATGTATTATTTTGCATTGATATTCATATATATTTAACAACATTTTATTCAAATTCATCTCTATATTTCATCTTCATTTATCATCATCATAAAATTTGACATAATAACCTAACAATATACATAAACACATATATTTCAATTTAAAAAACATCTCCTCCATCATTTCATATATTTATATACTCAAAACACATTTTATTTATTATTGTATAATATTTATATATTCAAAACACATATTATTTATTGCTGTATACATACAAATTTGCTTAATCGTTCACTTTTGGTCCATTACAGCCGTTTCTTCTAAACGTCCTTGCTGTAAATAAACACATTATCACACACAAAACATATTACATTTATATAAGGAATAACTCGTCTTATATGATTACAAATATCTGCTTTGGTTGAACTAAAACTATGCCTTACTTATATAATATACTTGGTAACTACAACGGTTACTATCCTAATTGCAGTTAAAAAGAAAAAATATTTATTTTATTCGGAAATCTCTCTTTAATAAAAAACAAAACAGTACACATTTATACATTCATTCATTCCAATCCCCCTCGGCTAATTTGTTGGACAAGCAGTCTGTCAATATTTGTTGATTGACGTCCGGTTCACCGCTTCCCCTCCTCGTCTACACTTTGTTTATTCAGGTGCAGATAGCGGATGCGTGTTACCGTTACGCTCCTTGCCTTGCACACTTTAGGAATTTATTCGGGACTTATCCTTTTAATCACTGACCTAGGCTACATTCTCTCAATCAGCTGACAGTCCGTTATTTCCTTTTTATCTTAATCGCTTCTACACTTTACATTTTACACCTATTTAACACTACAATTTATACATTTTATTCATGAAATTTCTTACTCTCTATTAATATCTCCTAAGTCCTTCACATCTAAATTTTACTTTCCCTTCGGGCCTCCTTTCTTTCATTTTACACTTCGTAGAATTTTTAAACTTAACTTTCTTCTTTCGGTATCTTAAATTTCGTCCATTTTGTCTTCTTTCCGGATCCGCCATTTTGATTATAGCTCTCCATTCTCCCCCGTCTCTGGCGTCGAATTTGTCTTGTGTAAGTTCTGAATCGTTTTCGGAGTTATTTTGCAAATTTTCGTCGTAATTTATTATTTTATTATTTTCGTAGATCCTGGCTTCTGGCCCACTATTATTTTCGTAGATTATGGCTTCTGGCCCATTATTATTTTCGTAGATTATGGCCTCTGGCCCACTATTATTTATTCCTCCCACTTTATTTCCTTTATTCTCCGCTTCTTTCAGCCCTTCTTCTTTATTAAAATTTGCCTTTTTCCTCCTTATCGACTCATTGTTTACCCTTAACTTCTTTCTTCGCTTTTGACCACCATCGGTTTCGTCACTACTCGGTCTAGACACGTCCATTGCTTTCTGTTTTAGGTCCATAGGCATTTTTATGGCCAACACACAAGCCCCTTTTGCTCGCTTGTGCGAATTTGAGCCTCCATTTTTCGCAGCTGACGACGCTACCATTTTGTCGGTTTCGCCGCCATCTTGATGTTCTTTCTGCACTTTGTTTTTGCTCAATCTTAATTTATTTTCTTTAAGAAAATCTACTACGATAAATTCGTTTTCTTTTACCAGTTGTAGGAAACCCTTTTCCATATTAATTCGACTTCGATATTTGCACATTAAATCACAACCCATTATCATTTTACTTTCCAGCTTTGGTACCACCATAAATACCCCTCTTATTGATTGGTCATTTATTCTAATCTCCAATAATGCTTGTAATTTAATCTTCTGTCGCTGGCTTTTTATCGCTGTCACCATTTCCGTATTTACAACTGGTAATTCCAAGATTTTATCGTTCCTATTTTTTAACACATTTTTATAAAAATCCTCTTGAACACAGGACATCTGAGCTCCGGTGTCAATGGACATATTTACTTTTATATTTTCAATTTCTATCCCTATTTCCGGACATTTTTCGTAAATTTCACTATTTAGAATTTTATTATCTCTTTCCTCCATTAAATCTTTTTTAATTTCGGTATTTAAAATCCCCAATTTAATTTTATTTATTTTCAGATCCCCCCTTTTATGTTTGCTTAATTTGGTTTTATCGTCGATCTCAATTCCGTTTGTACTTTCCTTTTTCTGCCAAAAATTTTGCCTTGAGATCTCGTATTTTAGTTTTTTGTGACCTTGGGTGGGAATTTTTGGTTTGAAGGACCAGGGTTTTGAGGTATCTGTGGTTGAGGTTTATTTTGGGTTTGACCATAGGATCGAAGGTTAGGGTTTTGGGATGGTTTTGAGTAGTCTTGATTCCTTTGCCTGTAATTTTGATCTCTTTGTTGTCCGTCCCTCCTTTCGAAACTATCGGGTCTTCGAACTTCTCTAGACATCCCGTCTACGTTTTCAATTGTCCTCAAAAACTTAATGGCGTCCTCCAAATGCTCACTAGCCCTACCAATACACGCTAACTGAACTTTTTGGTCAAAATGCCTCATTAGTTGGTATATAAGGAACTCTTCCGGAATTTTGGGTTCCAAATACTCGGCCTTTCGCACCATTTTACAAAAATAATCTACCCTACTCATATTTCCATTTGGATTATACCTATGGTTTTCTATCTGATTCCTAACTACTTGTTGAGTTTGATAACCCCAATAATGTTCTAAAAATAGCAATTTAAACTGGCTATATTCTTCTGTATCTCGCTTGATTATTTCCCACCATTCCATGGCAGCTCCTTTCAATTTTTTCTCCACTACTTTTAATTTATCACTTTCTTCCATAACCGGATTTATTTCTTGAAATACTTCCTCAATTTGTTTTAAAAATTGAACAGGATTATCTCTTGAATTTCCCCAAAATTCTATAGTTTTTGATTCTAAATTTGCCCTATCTAAATAAATTATATTTTTAGCATTACCACCGGTTTCTTTAATTTTGGCGACTTCCCTGATTTTAACTTCTAATTTTTTAACTTTCTCCCCAATTTCTATAGTCGACTTTCCCTGTTCCTTTAAATCGTCCGTCATTTTTTAAATTTCCCCTACGCACTCTTCCACTTTTTCTTCACAATTTTCTATTCGCCTCGTATTTTCGGCCATATTACTGTCTATAGATTCCTTTATTTCCTCCATATATTTCCCTATTTCCTGTTTTCGAGCTTCTTCCCTTTGGATCCGTTTTGTCTCCATTTCTTCCTCTCTCTTTATTCTCTTGGCTTCTGCTTCTTCTCTTTCTTGCTTCCATCTTGCTTCCAATTCTTCTCTCTCTCGTTTCTGCTTGGCTTCCATTTCTTCTCTCTCCTGCTTCCGCTTGTTTTCTGATTCCTCATCTCTTTTGCTCCATTTGGCATCCAATTCTTCTTTTTCCTTCTTCCGTAATTCCTCCATCTGGATCCATTTGGCTTCCATTTCTTCTTTCTCCTTGTTTTTCTCGATTCTTTCTTCTATTCTTCTTATTTGTTCGTTGTCTTCCTTCTCCTTTTCTTTTCTCTGTTGTTCCGCTTTGTCCTGTTCCCTCTCTTGCTTTCTTCTATCCTCCATTTGGTTCAGGTACCTCACCATTTTCTGCATTTCCGTCTCCTGTTCCTTTGAACCTTCCTGTTTTGCTGGATCTTTCGCTGGTCCCATTTTTACTTCACTTATTCACTTGATTTAATTAATTAAAAAATTTAAATTTTGGTTTAATTTGGACTCTACTTTTAATTATTATTATTTTTGCAATTTAGTATATTTGTCGTTGTAATTACCAGCACAACTTATTACTAACACACATGTACATATAAATTATATCAGAACTTAAGATATTCTCGTTCGTATGAAACACTGAAAAATTCAAAATTTTGAAAATTTGTTCCAAAACTTTGCCTTTTCGTGCTCCACGCTATTGGGCGCCACTTGCCGCGCTCCGGCTCTCGGGGTCGCGGGTCCGTACGCCGACTCTTGCAGCAGCACTTACCACAAACCACTCTCTCTGTCTTCACGAATTTAAGATTCTGTGTTCCCTTTTTTGGAACACTATTATCACGAACTCTTAAACTCGCTGTACGATCACCACCGACTGGGCGAACCACCTTTCTTTTCAGAGCAAGCGCGGGCAAGGCCAAGGTGCTCACTTTTACTTTTTTGAATCAAAGATTTTGCAACTCTTGGCTCTAATAAGTATGAGCTTGTCCTCATAAACTTACTAACTTTTAATTTACGCAAAATTCCCTGAATTTTATCTCAATGCTCGATTATTTGACTCTTTTTTAAGATTAACACTCTCTCTCTCCAAGGTCGTGCCTTTTGGGAGAAATCGGCTCTTAAGTTCTGATGATAACTTTTTAAAATTTTCAAATTATATTACCAGAGCACATATATAAGATTTATGTTTAAACAAGGTTAATAACATATACAGAATGGATATATATTGAAAACACAACAAAATTTAGAAATGAATTATTTATATATATTCTTTTCTCTTTTGCACAGAAAAATTTTATATTCAAAAACTTTTTTAATCACACCAAACAATTTGATTAAACAATAACACAACTATTTATTTATTTGACAAAATTTATCAATGTAATATTTTCTATATCTTAAACAAAATAAAAACGCTTGACTTTTCAGACAGAACCACAAACAGTTTTTCCTGTACTGAAAAAGTCGTATTTAATTATTAATTATTTTCAACACCAAAGCAGAGGTTTAAAAATGAATTTAATTTTTAATAATTCCCCTAATGACGTTATATTTGAAATGAAGTTAATATTTGCGAATTATTCCTTAAGTATAAGATACCTTCACACTTTATTAGAAGTTCTAGTTGGATTTGGAATTTGTTGTATAATTAGGATGATGTTGATATGATGTTTTCGATCCAGAGTCTGTAAGCTGCTATGTAGTTGAATGCTGGTCTCGAATTCTTCTAAGTTGCCTTGAAGATCGATTAAAGTTGAAATTATTCTAAGTCCAGTTAAGTAGAGTGACAGTTGAATCTTCCTCTCAGCTCAGAGTCGGTTGCAGAAGAAACGTCCTATTCGCGTCGATTCCAAATCAAAAGTGTCCTCCTTTCGAAAGACAAATTACGGTCTCCCTGTCAGTGGGAATTATTCC
This sequence comes from Aphrophora alni, assembly GCA_963513935.1. Taxonomy (NCBI): domain Eukaryota; kingdom Metazoa; phylum Arthropoda; class Insecta; order Hemiptera; family Aphrophoridae; genus Aphrophora; species Aphrophora alni. The sequence goes on along the minus strand of OY740765.1, from coordinate 38,090,856 downwards.
CCTTCTTGGAGCCAATTTTCCTCCCTTTTTGAGAAAAAGGTATTTTCTTTATGTTATGTGTTTTCAGGCCCTTTTGGTCTGAAATATTTACACTATATATTTTATTAGTCATATTTTTTGACTAATGAATAGTTTTCTTCCTTTGTTATTAATTAAAACACCTGTTAATTAATAATTTATTGTATTTTTTCTTCAACGTTATCTGTGATCCAAGTTGGCAATATGATGTTTTAAACTTTGGATTCCTTCAGAAGATGCGTGCGCCACTTTTCATGTTTTTGCATGAAAATCTCTACTTTGGACGTTTTTTCGTTCAACTCGCTATTACTTTCGAACGCTCGAACCGATTTTAAAGTTCCTTTCGGATTCTTCTTCCTATCCATCTTGTGGGTCTTGTGGAACTTGATTCATCGCTCTACTACGCTTCGTTCGCGAGTTATCGCCCTTTTCCCGAAATTCGATTTTTCTTCTTTCCAAATTTTGAGATAAGTCCTTTCTCAAAATTCTTTTGACGAAATCTTGTTCCTCTTCTACTACGACGAAAAACTATGTTTGTACTTTTCCCATAACTCGTTTGGTTTTTGAGTTATGTGTCCTTGAAGTCCTAAAGTTGGCTTCGTATGAGTTTATGTTCATAAAAACCCCCCCATTATATATTATTACTTCTGCTTTGATGTTTTACAATTTTACATACTAGATATATATAATTATCATGTTACTTTACCCCTTTAACGTTTAATTTAACCGCTTTTGGGCTTTGAAGTTTTACGTTTTGTAATTATTATATCTTCCTTATTTTATTCTCAAATTTGATTCTAAGTACTTATTATTGTGCCCTATTGTGGTCTCTACAATAGTACTTATTATTATTTTTTAAATAATCCCCCCTTCAACTTAAAAATTCCAAAAAACTCCCCAAGAATGACTTTCTAAGTCCATTCTCACCTGTTAATTATTATTAATTCATATTTTTTATTTATGATTATTATTAGTTCCCCTTTGAGTTATGACTCTACGTTTTTTGAATTTTGAATTTAAGTTTTTTCCAAATTTTAGGTTTTTGAGCCCCTATAAAAACTTGAATAACTTTTTTGTTTTAATTGCTTTTAAATTTATTCTTCGATATTATTAATCGGTTGATTCTACTGAACATTAATTTATTTTAATAATTTAGTATTTTAATAAAATAAGAAACAAGACAGAACGACTGTACACGATCCAACATGCAGTGTTCAACACCTGTTGCCGTGACGTCATCGTCCCCCCTCGTCTCTCATCTACATCGCTTTATCGCGGGAATTTAACTTGTTTTAAATTGGCTTGAGGCTTTTGGCTTTTTCCAAACCGCCTCATTGTGTTTCATTTTATGGTGAAGCTATTGATTGGATTACATTCAAATAATACAATTTATTACACAGTGCTTCCAGTGTGAAAGTACTAATTTAAGTTTAAATCTAAAGCCATTTATTACATTTTGTAATACAGTAAAACTTCCTTTATCTGGATAAATTGAGGGTCAACCTGATCTGGATGTTTTGGTTTGCAAGTAGAGTAAGATTACTAACAAACAAACAAAACTTTAGAAATTATATTAAATTCATATTTATTTTTAAAAAATTCTGAAGACATTATAAATATAATAGGATATATTACATGTAGGTTAATACATATGGTTGCACAATACAATTAATTGTGGTGCTCGCACCACATATGATGAATAGATTCCCAGATAAGGTAGGAGGAAACCAGTAGAAGGAAGTGAAGCAGATCACATGATCAGATAAATGGTGCTAAATAACTTTGTACTATAATATAAGTAGGAGGGGATACGAAGGTCACTACTTTGTTTGTCTACTCGCACCACATTTTTATCTATTTCAACAAAATATTATCTTTCACAAAAACATTCTGGAAATTTAGAGTTCCTGATATATCAGGTGTTTGGATAAATGGAGTTTTACTATATTATATGTAAGTATTTTATTTTGTAACAGTGTTAAAAAGATGTTTGTCTTGACTTCACTTTTGGTTTTATAACAACAAAAAAGTTATTTAAATAAATGTTCAGTCAATTTAATAAATGTTCATTATATACACACAGTGATTTAATAAGAATATTCATATTTCAAATAAGTATATTAAAAAAAATACAAGTTGTACAACTCTGAAATGTTAAACACTTGATTAGAAATGTCTAAAGTTTATCTAGAGATGTTTGATATGTCATCTGTCAGCAGAATGAATAACGTCACAGACAAATTCATCCCAAACCCGAGCAAGCATGTTCATTGCCACTGGTGCTACAGCAGTAGTTTTCTGATTGTTCAGATTTTTTAGGTCATTTAGTAGTGGTAGTACATAAATAGCCTCCTTAATGTACCCCCACAAGAAATATCACAAGGAGTTAAATCCGGTGACCGTGGAGGCCAGCTAAAAAGCGGGAAGTCATTAGCTGCTTGATAACCAATCCAACGGGTAGGCAAATTTTCATTTAGAAAACCTTCCAGTGAGGAAGTGTTCCATCTTGTTGAAAGAAAATAAGCCTTCATTTATTCTTGGAAATGACCAGTTTTGTAACATAGCAAGGTAACTCTCATTAATCATGTTCTATTCAAAAAATAAGGACTGTATACAAGTGAATAGGATATTGCTAAAAAAAAAAATTGATATTTAGCAAATTTTTTTCATGTTCAATGTAAGTATGGGGATTTTGTTGGCCCCAAATTCATTAATTCTGTTTATTTACCTTGCGACTGAAAGTTGCTTCATCTCTAAACACAGCTTGATCCATGAAATTGTTGTTTTTTCAACAACAACATTCAGTATCTGGCAAGTAAATTCCACTCTTCTTTGTTTGTCACCACAATTTAGAGACTGCATTAAACTGTAACTTGTACGGTTTCATAACCAATCAATGTCTCAAAACATGCCAAAATGTTGTTTGAAGCATGTATAATGCTCGATGAATTGATTTGGAAGGAATGCATTAGAAAGCACCTTGCATTAGAAAATATACTCATAACATTTTTTTCAGACACTTGTCTTCCAGGATTCTTTTGTTTACATACACAACCCATTTCTATGAGTTACAGACCAACCCATAAGTCTGTACCATCTATGAGTAGGAAGATCGATTTGGTACTTCAAATTGGAACTTCTTTCACTGTAATCACTCAGTTACACTTTGCAAAATCAAGGGTTCAAAATGCTTTCTACTATTTATTTTGCCATGTTTGTCTTAGATTATAGTGTTGGAGATTGAGAGAAGGACAGTGTTGTGCAAGCGATCTGGTGCCAACTGTTTGAAACTATACAATTGATCTTCCACTATATATATATATATATATATATATATATATATATATATATATATATATATATATATATATATATATATTTGTAAAGTTTTATTTTACATACGATATTTTTCCTTGGTATAAAAAAAAAAAAAAACAATAACTTACAACTAGTTATAAAATCTAGAATGTAAGATTAAAAATGATATTTAACACATTTGGTTTTTACACATAAATTCATTCACAACTAAATATTCATATAAAACAACAAAATATAGATATTTGAAACCGGATGACAAATTTAATGTGGTCCGGGAGATCCAGTGTGCAAAAATTAATGTGGGAGAAATAGGGTTAAACAATACAAAGGAGTACAAAATACGAACATTATAAAAACTTGTTAAATATATTTATAAAAACTATAAAAATATATTTAAATGTATTCATAAAGAAAAATTTTATAAAAGAGAATCAATACTAAGGTTGTATTATGCACATTTGCAGATATATGATGGATACACCAATTCTAGCAAGAGTCTTGGACGTTTCTGTGGAACCACTGTGCCAGACACAAATATAACATCATCACACCATGTTATAAGTGTGTACTTTGTCTCTCAGATGCCCAGAAGCCAACATGAAAAGTTTAGACTAATGTTCAATGCAGTAGAACCACGTAAGTAAATGTTACACAAATCTTATGCAAGGGCATATCTAGCTCAAAATCGAAGGGGAGGGGACAGTTTTCTGAATTTGCCTGATTTCATGGGAGTAGAGTAGTCCGGGAGTGCTATGCAATAATACACAATAACAAAAGGAAGAATAAAATTTTTTTTAAAACAACAAATTTTGTAACAAAGTTTGTGATGATTAGATGCAAATGTCTAACTACAGTTTCATCTACTTTCTCCTTGTTAGCAATAACCCATTGTCGGTGAATGCTTCACATAGCTAACCCATTTAACCTGTTTACACCAATAGTGCTTTGTAGCCATGTTTTAATTCAATGAAGGGAGCTAAATGTACACTTGATAGTACTTGTTGTGGAAGACTGTGAAAGAAATATCAACAGAGCGTTTCTAATAGTTGGAAAAATGATTAGTTCTTTTCCAAAACCTCAATTATGTCTAGTGCTTTCTCTAACTGTACCTCATTCCACATTTCGAACCATAATTTTCTTTCTCCTTCAATTCCTTCTAAATTGTAGAAAGTTGCACAAGATGAAGTACTTTCCCTACATTCCTCCAATGAAACACTTCTGATGTTACACAGATGGAAACTTTTCAATGAAAATGCAGGCAATTTGTCTGCAGAAAAAATGACTTCTAAAGATGATATGATGGACGCAAAGTAAGAAATTATGAGAGACTTTTCCAAAATTTGGATGGATTTTCTACTGGATAATTGATTCTATGCTTCTGTCAGCCAGCATTGCGAGTGACAGTTATATCAACATTCAAATGCATTGCAATGTTGCTTGCTTCTTTTAAAACGTTCTTTTTGTGACGTTTTCTGCATCTTCCCGATGAACTCGCAGCATGGCAAGAATAGTTTGAATGTGTAGGTTGGCTTTGACTGTGTCAAGAGTCTTCAATTGAAGTGCATTTGCTATGGGTTTCAGTATAGTACTTAGTAATTAATGCTACTGACACAAAAAATGAAGATCTGCATGCCGCTGCATGCATTTGATAACCATTTTTTCTTCTTGCTCCATTTCCCTCTTTAGCTAAGGTCTCTAATGCATTAACAATATCAATAAAGTGATCCTTAAAAATACAGATGCTCTTGTATTTCTTTGAACATCAAGTCTCACAAAACTTTAAAATGCTAGTGATAAGCTTGTGTCATAAAATGGACTCACGAAAAAATGTGATAATTCCAACTTAGTTTTGAATTCCTGGTATGATATTTAAGTCAGTCACGATAATGTTGAGATTCTGAGAGGAGCAATGGAAGTAGACGCCATTTTGTAGTTTTGTCTCAAGATTATCAGCATAACTCCTTCTTTCCCAGGTATGGTGGAACATCCGTTGAAGCCTAACCCCATATATTTATTAAGGTCTAGGTTTAAGTTTGTCACGATGTCTTCAATGGCATTGGCTATACTCATGGCATTAAGTACCATTGAAGTCTGATGTGCCTGACACTGTACATATATTTTTCAATAATTGTATGTCCTTGTTGTTAATGAAAGGTCTGATAATTACAGAACCCCCAACCACCTATCATTATTCTAGCTGAAGGCGTTAACAATAGACAATATTTACAGAAAGCACATTTGAGTCTCCTTGAGTAAGATAGCCATGTGAATATGTGTCCAGCCATTGATGATTGAACTTCCTCTTGAAGTGTTTGGCACCTACTAAAAAATTGTATATTTTTTAAACTGGGATATTGCTCATCATCTTTAAATTCACATTCACTGTGTTGCACATTGGAATTAACCGTAGAAGAAGACGCTGCAGTAATAGTGTTTGAACTAGAGGGTGGTTGTACTTCCTTGTCCCCATCACTGCTGCAGTTGCTGGTACTTTTTTCATTTAAAACTCACTGTAACCAATTTAATTAAATTTTACCAAATGTTGAGTTGTTATACCGCATATGACAATACTAGTTGAGTTTAATTCAAAAATATAACTCTTACCATTATAACATAAAAAACTTATGGCATAATCATCAATAGAAAGTTTACCAATTTGTATGATTTGTATCAAAAAATTATGATTTGTTTGGTGATGATTCTGCTAATCAATTCATTCCTCCTTCATCTTCTAGCTCAGAAAATGAAACAAAATATAGATTTATCTATAATTCCATACACTTACACTATACACTACTTACACACTGGTGTGAAAGTAACAACTGGATTGACTCTAACAAAAAATGTGTAGGCTCTTAATACTTGGTAAATAGCTTCTGGAATATTCCCATAGTGTCATGAAATGAGAAGAGAGTGACGAGACTATTCCAGAAAATTCTTGTTGCCCCAAGTTAGGTGGCGCTGGTGTGTAACAGTAGTTCTTAAATCTTCTCACAGATGGTCTCTATTGTGTAATTAATTGATTTCAAAAATTTTTAATTACTTATATATTTTTTGTCTCATTTTTTCTTACATTTTTTTCAATCTTGGAAGAGATGGGAGCTGCTACTCTTGTGGATTTTATAAGATCATCAAGAATGATATGAGTTGCCTTTGTTTCTCAGTGACACAAAAGTCAGAGAGACTAATTTAGACTAACCTTTACTCCAGGAATCCTGAAAGTCTATGTGTAAAATAAACTTTGAGGATTTTATAACAATATCAAACAATGATAAAAGAGTTGACTTTGTTTCTCAAGGACACAGAACTCAAAGAGAATAATTAAGACAAATATTTACTCCAACAATTCATGAAAGTGTATGGGTAAATAATTTTGAGGATTTTATATCATTATCTCATACAATGATATAAGAGTTGACTTTGTCTCTCAGAGACCCGGGTATGGATTTTATAACGATATTATACCATATAATAAGAGTATACTTTGTCCATTGTTTGTTTTTGATGATGCCCACATAATTTATTCATTTTTTTTTTTTGTATACTTGCCTGAACAATCTTCACTGATCTTGTCAATTGTTATTGTAGAGGTGTTTCAGTATACACAGTCAGACATAGCACTAGTGACACAAAAATTAAATTGTGCATGATATGCCACTAGAAAGTAAATCATTAATTGACATTTTAAATTTATGTATGTGTTTGTGAATTAAGTGTGTTTTTATTTATTTTTTAATTTGTGTAATTTTTGTATTCAAACAATAAGGACAAACCATCAATAAATCAATAAGTAAGTGCCATACATTATCTGGAGCTACACAACAGGAAAGATGCTTGAGACTAGCCGCTTTGTTGAAAAATGAGGTCAAATTTCATAACATAATTTTTCTGCACATGTTTCAGCATGCGGAATGGTTCTGAGTGTAAAACAAGCAGGACTGATAGAATCTCCAGGCTATCCATCTGCCTATCCACCTAATATGGACTGTTGGTGGGTTTTAATTGCTCCTATAGGCATGAAGATAAAGTTGAGCTTTTATACCCTTAACTTGAAACAAACTCCATCTTCTCCTTGTGATCATTTACAGGTATGAGACACACTTAACAACTCAGCTGAGTCCTCATTTCAGATCTTTGTACATTATACTGCACATGTAATATAAATGTATAAAATACAAATGTGCTTTCCTGTATTATAAATAAGATGACCACTCAGTGGCGGCTGGTACTTAAAAAACTTGGTGGTTGCAAGTGTTTTAAATAACAATATATATGTTTGTATTGTAGAGTGTACTTTTGAATTGGAGCCCATGTATCATAAACTTAGCATCACTTCAAACACATATTTGTATTAAGGATATAAATTAGAATAAATTATTAAACTTACATTATTTGAAAAGGAAGTTCATTCGTCTTTCTTTCTGGTGGGCAAACTATTCAATGACTCTTTGATTAAAATCATGGATTTCCATGATGAGATCCTTTTCTATTGACAACATGGCTAATGCTGACAGTCTCTTCTCACCCACGGTATTTCTTAGAAAAGTCTTAATTCTTTTGAGAGTTGAAAAACATCTTTCTGCTTCAGAACTCCTCATATTTTCTAAAAGTTTAATAAGTTCACTGAAAGTGTCATGTAAGTCACATTCCTTGAGGAAACTAAACAAACTAGCTGCACCTGACATTGTCCTAAACTTCTTTGAACTATAGATTGTTTTAAGCTCTATTCTAAGCTTTTTTTAAATTCAGACATTTATAATCCCCACAAACAAGTCTTAAAGCTTTTTCTGGGAACACTGAGGCAGCCAGAGAATTCATTAGCTATAAATAAAGTCACTCGTTATTATAAAATCTATTGCCAAGAAAAGTACCAAATATTACTTTGAACTAATTAAATATTAAAATGACTAATTTTGTGTCACATTGTATGACAAAACAAAATTAAATGTAAAGTTGTAATGAAATTATTTCATTGTTGTATAACTTCTATAACTTAAAAAATAATTAAAATTCAGAATTTTTGAGAAATAAAAAAGTAGAATATCTTGTACTAATTACTACAAAGTAGTGTTACTATAATTAATTTCAAGAAACAAAACATGGTGCTTGTAAACACTCATCAATAGTCTCAACAGCAATGATGCAATGTCTGATCTGGAGATCCTTGTTAAGCCTCCCACTTTTTCAATAGACTTCTGGAAAACATATTATAAACTGTTAAGACCAGTTCTTTCATTTCTGGAGTCTTTAATATTGTCTTAATCTGTTCAAAGTTTATGAAATTAATGTCATCCATTCTAAATACTTTCTTAGAATTGTCACACACTCTCATGAACATCACTTAAACCTCTCCATCTTCTTCACAGACGTCACTCTGAAAACCAGCAACTTAATTGTAGACCTTGTTTTTAAGACCTTTTATTTCCACAAGAACAAAAGTGCCAGAAGTGATGTTATTGCCATTAGTTCGTATCTATTCAATTTAGCTGGTGGTGATGGACCGGGAAAACTATTGTAACCTAAAGGTCTGCTCTCTTCCTCACTGTCTGATGAAGTTTTGAGGGGTTTTGTAACTGGAACTGGATTTATTCGGTGTATTAGTCTGTCCAATACTTGCCATCTTCTTTTTCAATCTACATTTCTGAACTTTGATTCTTGTCTTTTCTCGTTGTTTTTCAAGTTACAAAGCTAACATGTAGTATTTCGTTTCACAAAAGTTTTTTTTGTACGTTCTCTTTCCTTGTTTAGATACTCATTCAATTCCATTTCATTTTTTGTCTTCCCTATCTCAGTATTGCCATCAATTCTTTTTTTTTGTATTGGGGCCATAGCCTGTATTGACTGATAACCTGTAAAATAAAAAGATCATCAGTTTTATATAGACTACATGCAGGAACCTAAAAATAAAAAATTAAATTATATCTACCTATCTGCCAACATTTTACGCAGTGTCATTTCCAATTGGCTAGAGATTTCTCAAATTGGCTGATTATTTCATATAGACGTACCTAGGCCTAAGTCTATGTTAAGTACTAAGCTTACAAATCCTTACTCTAAATCAAGTTTGTCAGGTTTTGATAAATCTTTAGAGCTTTATTAAAAACCATCTAAAAAGTAAAAAAAAAAAAGATATAATATAAACTGAGAGAAGTTATAAGCAGTCAAGTTCATTTAGAATACAGATTAGGTAAAGTCATATGGTGGTTATTACTAATTACATCCTCTCAAAATAAAAATCCCATAGGATGAAATATCTAACCTCTGTTATTTATGTTTTGTGTAACCTCTGTTACCAAATAAAATCTGTGTTCTTATTAATTAAAAAATGTCGAAAAAATTGGACATAACCTTAAAGCTACTTTAAATTAACAACTTCATTTTTATATCTTTTCAATATAGGAGTAAGTAGTAACATGAACTTTTTCATGTTTTTAGTAACGGAGGTTACAATTAAAATTGTTAACAGCAAAATTCTTAAAAATAGAAGTAAAACAACTTCCCTAAAAAATCACTTCATGTAATCAACAGATGAAGAGTTCCTCCAGTGAGATGTAAACAAACAACTCAAAACAGCTTATCCAATCCAAAAATATAAAATTTTGAAAGAGATGTTATTTTACTATCATCAGCTACGATGAACTAAAGGTACATATTACAAGCCTGAAAACAGTTTCAAAAGTATATTTTTTTCAAAAATAAAATTTCATTAGTGATGTTTGATATATTCACTACACACCTAACCACTTTTTTATTATTTTTATTATTTTTGTAATTTTAACATTTTGGTTTCAAAATTTTTGGAATGGCTGACTTTGCAACCAAGCCTCCAAAGTCATAATGCTGCACTCATTTAAAACAGACCTACCATCCTGTGGTTCATTCGAAGAAGAAAAACCTGAAGAACCACTTCCATCGTCTCTCGATGGTCCATCAGCCACATCCTTTACTGTGTGCTCTGTGTTGTCCGGTCCTGCGTCTACTTCTAACAGCTCATCTATGTTAGGTTCATAGGAGGTGGTTCCATAATATTTTTTTATGGTAAATATTCTTAGGGTGCCATGGAAAACCCTAACTATCATATTTCTGTTTCAGCCACTTCTTTGTGTTACTTTAGAAAACAGATTTTCTAGTGGATCTTAACTAAATATTGATGTAAGAATGTAGTTACAACCTTCATTTTCTAGAAGTTGTAAGGTTGCATTAATCATTAATTCTTAAAATAACTCCATTAAATCAAGGAGGTCTTGGATATTTGCCGTTAATTTTCCTCATGGATCTAAATAATTTTAATGCCTAACCGAAATATCTGACTTGTCTATTTTAAAAATTTAAATAGCTTTTGTCTGGATTTGCTGTTTTGCACTTCTTGCTGTTCATTGCATCAAATGAACACTTGAGCAGCTAAAGACACAGACATCTTTCTAGAAGTTGTTTGGCCAAATGTACGCTGGTGCTAATTTATGAGCTTCTCTAGTACCACTACTCTCGATATCATACAATTGTCGTAAATCTAAAAATGATATGCCTTCAAATTTTATGTACATTGGTCGCAAAAAATTGCTTTTACAGACAGTCCTGCTGTTTCCAGTTATTCAACACACTCCTCCATCAATACTTTTATTTGGCCTACATTCAACCCATTTTCTGTTATAAAATAACCTATCGGTAGTTTCCCGTTTTAGCCCAAATTAATTTTTTTTTAGAAAATTATTTTTTTTACAGTTTTTTTTGTTGTTTGGTGGACAAATATAAAGAATAATACAAAATTTTTGAAAAAAAAATACTTTAGGGGCTTAAAAATTGATGTTGCCGTATGGCAACGCTAGGCTAATATACTACCTTTGAAGAGATCATGTGTATAGTAAGAGGAAATTGTGTATAATGAACACTAAACAGGTTTATCTATAAACACACATGTATTGAAACAGTACATTAACCTTACAATATTTTATAGTAAATAACAAAAAACAATGCTTTGAAAAAACCTTCATAAATCATTTTCTTTAGTGAGTGACAGAGTGAAAATCTGAAAAACACGGAATGCACATTCCCAAATTACACTTTTGGCACATTGTGCGTACAATAGAAGAACAGCCTTCTCTTGCGCATCGCTTTTTCTTCTTATCAGGGACACCGATTACAAGATGGTCGGTTCTATCATAGCGAATATCATCCGAAACACGGTTGGAACTAATAGATCTCTTGGAAGAGAGTGGCCTTCCAGGACCCTTACCTGTAGTCCCATATTTCCTTATGTAGTATGTGGCGAATTCTCTCTTGAATTCAAGTTGAGGTTGGTTATCACCACTGTATCTACGAATTTGCCATGCGTTGTTGGTGCAGACATCAACCAACTATGTAAGTATTGGCCAGTACCATTTCTTGCTTCTCGTTGATATTCGGTATCTGTTTATGTTCTCGTCCATTTTGTCGACGCCCCCCATAAATTTATTGTACTGACTGAATACTGCCGGTCGCTCTACAAGTATATGTTTCTTTTGTGATTGAGAATACCGTCTCACTTTAGCAATCGGTTCCACCCCATGACAGTTTGAAGCAACACTCACCACTCCATTATCAACCCATTTACATACGATTATTCCATCTTCCTTACATATAGCTGATTCGAAATAACCTCTTGGTTTTTTCTTCATCTCAGATTTTGCTAAAATAGGACAGTCCTTCCGTAGACGATCTTCTCTGATGGTCCCAATTCCACTATAAGAAATTTCTCGAAGATATTTCAATAGATATACATTGGTGAATAGATTGTCAAAATATATTCTGTATGGACAATCTTGTTTGTCTTCAGGTAATTCATCCAAAAGCTTCACTAAGGGTGCCGCAGATTTTCCAAATAATTCCTCGTTGACAGAGGGTACACCTAAAGATTTACCTTGATAAACATCAAATGCTACCAAATAACCAGAAACAGTGTTGAGGCACCAGACTTTGAAACCAAACCTAATAGGTTTGCCTCGAATGTGCTGTTTTGCAACAGTGACGGCCAAAATATTCAACCATGCTTTCATCGTATGAAAGGTTTTCCTCTGGTTGAAAGTTTTCTAAGCATTTCTCCTTGATTTTGTTTAGCATTGGTCTAAGTTTCCACATCTTGTCATTCATAACTAAGTTATTGTTATCAACACAATGTAGGGATCTTATGATTTGTTGAAATCTATTTCTTCTCATAGCATTAATTACGAAGTCTAGGCCCATGTCTGAATTTGAATCCCAGTAAAACCGTGTTCCTGGTAATGTATGGTATCCGGTTAGAATCAAAATGCCAAAAAAACACTTCAACTCATCTTTAGAAATATGTGGATTCTCGCCATTTTTTACTAAGGCATATCGTTCGGTTTCACAAACCAATATATCAAATAGCTCATCATCAAAGAAGAGTTCGAACAGCTCAGATGCTGAAAAATCTCGATATTTGGAGAAGTTGGAATTGGGAAATATTTTATTGCTTGGTTCTATGTCACCTTCTACCCAAGTTTTGATAACTGGCGTCTTTTTCTTGTTTGCAACTACCTCTGCACGCTTCTCAGAAATCATATCTTGTATTATATTATCTTTGTTTATTCTTATCGAGGTCAAAGGTGTATTTACATGTAAGCCGACATCATAGATACCTTGATCTGTGCTATCATTAGTGGGTAAAGTCCCTGGAGGCACAGTACGCCCCTCACTTCTACCTGCAGTTCTAAAGCCAGGAGCCACAGTATTAGAAGACAAATCCCGCATTTCTTGATCGGCACTGCTAAGTTCAGATGAAGGTCCAGGCGCAATGGTTTCATTAGGCCTAGTTGCAGGTAAACTACTTATGACGGTGTTGTCAGGCATTCGTATTTCAGCACTAGCCATTAGTTGCCTCCCCGAAAGATTGTCAAGTAGGCCACCTTCATCTTCTCCCGCTGAATCCTCGTCAGTAAGCGCGGAAGGGTCAGGAGGTGCGATAAATAAATCAAAATTGTTAGGCATGTCTTCATCTTGACCAACGAGTAGCTCTACAGCCTCTTGCAATGTTAACCCTATCCTGAAATATAGAAAAGCAAGTGTTAACGACCAAGCGTGTTATGTAAACGCTTGGTAGTATATTAGCCTAGTGTGGCCATTTGGCAACAGCAAACATTACAAGGGTATAGCACACGTGAAAATAAAAGTGGCTCAGGGAGGAATATGTTATTATGTTTTTACACTATTTAGTAGTAAATTTATCATATAAATAGAAATGAAAAGCAATAAATAAAATAGAAAATTACTTACTCAAACTGGTACGTCATCGTGTTTTGTAACAAAATCACATACGAATGTTTCAGTGTGCACCACTAACAGGCAAACATAAACTATCTCCTAACAACATCACTTCTCAACTCTCACATGTGTCAAGAAATAGTCAAGCAGGTTAGCCAACCCAAATCAACCCAAAACAAAAATTTAGCCGCGATCAAATAAATAATGTTTTTTGTTGCCATATGGCAACGCTAGGCTAAAACGGGTTTTAAATTGATAAAAAAGTCCTGTTACCATAAAGACAGACGCTTCTTTTTCTATCCTTCTATCACGACCAAGCACCCAAAAAAAGATACAGTGGGTCTGCAAAGCGGAGGTGAAATAACAATTGTGGAGTGTTTGTTAACTGCTGATAATGTATGCCCAAAATATAATTGGCCAAGAGCAGTTTTTCTAATCCTTACGATCATACATATCAGGTCTTCACAAAACTTGTTACAGCTACTGTGTGATTAATTACATTGTTTAATTTTTTTCCAAATTTGTTATTGATAAAATGTATATTTTTGCTAAAATTTTTTAAATGTATGGAAAATTATATATTTTATTGTAATAGCTAGAAAACAATTGTTAATCCTTAAAAACCACTGTACCAATTTTAAAATATTTGTCAGTTCCTTTTAGCCTTTAAATCATATAACAATTTTGTCACTTAACAAATATAACAATTTTAAGAAAATAAGTAAAATTTAGCAAAAATCTGAAATTACTACTTTTCAGCAGCAAAAATTGTTGTAACTCAGAACTACAGCACCGATTTCCAAAACATTATCAGTTCCAATTCACATTTTAATCATATATACTTTTCAAAACTGAAAAAAAATATATCTTGTTGCTGAAAATTTTAAGAAATCCATAAAATATGTCAAAAATCTGATTTTTGTATTACTCATGCAAACAAATATTATTATAACTTTGGAACAAATGAATTAATTTAAATCAAACAATGACTAACACCTGACTAGATATCTTACTTAAAGAGGAAAGATAACCGATTGAAAATTGGATCAGCACTTCTCGAGTTATAATTAAAAACAAACAAAATTTTGACAATGAGCTGCATTTAATATAAGTAGAGCCGTAGACTTGAAAATCATCTGTTTATTTCTGGCTATACTCCTGGCACGTGATGGCACAACTTGACATCGCCGCTTGTCAGAAACACTACTATAACACTACCTACGATTTGTCAATTAAACGTTAGTCTAAACAATTAACAGATTATAACATGGGTATACCCTCTTCTCTGTACTACAACTAAAACTGGCAATATAAGAAGTAACGCAGGGCTAGAACTAAGTCTGAGTGATCAAAATATCATTTTTTTGTTTATATTCGTCCCCCCCCCCCAGTGTATCATCTTTTTCCCTTCTCAATTAAAATTATGATTTTTGAACCAAATATTTTCTGTTACTTTTGATTTATCTCTTAGGCCTTATCGAGTGTTATTTACGTGTTTACTAATAGTTATATTTAAAGGGTTTTTTGATGAAGAGAATTTATCCACACAATCTGAACATTGTGTATTTTTTTTTATTATATAAAAATGAAGGAAAATATCTGAATAAACTATATAAATATTGTCAATGGTCTATTTGAGTATATAGATAAGTATGGTTTAGATCTAATGACTCATATCTTGGAATAAATAAAGTTTTATTATAAAAAATAATCATAATAAAGATAATAAAACACAATTATTTATTTTGTATATCCACTTATAATTAGTCTAGCCGACCAATGGTTTCGCCTGTTAAGGCATTGACGAGGCTGTATTACAGACTGTAGTAATCAGTCTGTAATACAGCCTCGTCAATGCCTTAACAGGCGAAACCAGTGGTCGGCTAGACTAATTATAAGTAGATATACAAAATAAATAATTGTGTTTTATTATCTTTAAACATGGAATTCCACCAAGAACCATCGGTCTCAACAGTAATGAAAAAAAATAATAAAATAAAAAAATAATCATAATATTTAATACATTTGAAGAATGATTTAAAGATATGAGTCATCACATAATTATCAATATTTTCCTGTGGTATGAGTCATCAGGTGTACTCTTTATGCATCTTAATGCTCATCTTTATCCAACTGATTCACATTGATATAGATCAGCACAGAACTCCATTTTTATAACACAATATAGTCTTGATCACAAACAAAACTATTGGTCACAACAATAGAAAAAGTATGTTGGTATGTATGTATGTATGTTTCTGTTGGTATGTCAACCAACAGAAAAAGTTGACATACATATACCAGATAAATTTCAATTCACAATGCTACAAATTTAAACAATTGTAACTTAACCATTATAATCCTATTTTTGAGAATATGTCAGATACTTTAAAATTTTGATCATCAACAATTATATTCTACATCCATTATAAGTAAGAGAACATAAGAGAACATTGTGGCGTTTTCTTAAAATCGCTACATATATTTAAAAAACAAAAAAAAAAAACAACAATTTTATTTTCCTTCTCAACATATTACAAAAATTATTAAATAGATTTAATCATTCAGCGATTTCAGCTGAGCCGAGATAATGGCATTTTCCCAACCAGTCGGTCTATCTGAGAGATCTTGATTTGACATTGGACTCCTATTCAGCCGACCGAACGGGTCGATTTTTTAAGTACTGCGTACATGTGTGGCTTTAAAAACTTAAATGTCGAAAAGGTTCTTTAAAATGTATCAAAAATATAAAAAGTTATTAAAATTGATGTAAAGTGATTAACACGTCGATAGGTCTTCCTTCAATCTTCAAATTACACTCCACGATGCCCGGAGGCAACATCGTTTTTCGCTAGACCAGGTACGAATCTTGCTCTATCTTTTGTTAATGTGAAATTTATAATAATTTTATCAACTGAGTTAACTATGGTATCTTCTTGTCTAAATTAATTCTAAACATGTTTTACGTATTTTTTTTATTATTAATTATTAAAATTTTTTTTTCTGTATCTATTTAAAATTTTGTAACTTTTGAACTTTTCTTATATAAAGTTAATTCTTATTGCCTAAATGGAATCATTAAAAATATTTAACTAAAATATTTCAAACAGCGATTTCAAATATATAATTTATATTACAAATTTTAATTTGTGTTTAAAGTTGTAATTGAAGTCATTTAATTTACAGTCATGTTAATGCCCAAAACCCTAATGAATCAGATTAATTTATTTCTGCTTAGCCAGCGGAATTTGCTTAATTTAGCCGTTGCAAAAAGGCTTTAAAGTTATTACAACTTGCTGTTTTAAACATGAATTTTTGCAATCAATAGGTTTTGTAATAACTTGTACAAATTTGTAATCATGTTCTATTTCGGCAGTTTTGAACAGGTCCAACAACGTACCATATTTGTATCGCCTACTAGTTCCTCTATGTTTGCAATGACCAGCTGTTTCAAGTAAAGGGACTATGAAAGTGCAATATCAACTTTGATTTAAATAAAAGAATCACAAACTTCCTATTATAAGAGCAGTGGCTATATATATATATATATATATATATATATATATATATATTAAAAAAAGGAAGGCAAAACTTTATTTATCAGAATTATGTGTTAAGAAACCTGTATGTTAATTGTAATTCTTGTATTTGTGAAAATCTGGATGGGATAGCTAGCATTTTTTTGACCTTACAACCTCAAAGGGGTTATTTCAAAATTTAAATTTTTTAAAATTATTATAAGAGATGTCTCAAAATTAAAAAAAAATTCTGTATTTATTTTTATTTAAACTTTTAATTTAGTATTAAGGTTGGCCATCAAACAAAAATTAATAAATGTATCTGTGTTAAGATTTAAAATTTTATATGTAATCTTAACTATGTAAAATAACTATAGTAATTTTGATTTAGTTTATACAAAAAGGGTAGGGTTTGTCTAATTTTACTTTTGGGGAGCAATTTTTCGTAATTTAAGCTAATATTTTGTAATTTGTAATTTTTCTTTATTTAATTGTGCATCAATTTTCTTTTTTTTATTTAAGGGCATAAATATAGTTGTTATATATGCATGTTATTGCTATTAGGATCCAAGTTAATGGAAACAAGGAATATGATTTTGGTGCAATATATTGTCCACCAAGGTATAGAGTTAATCGTGAAAGGTTCCTTTATTTATTTAAAACTCTGGGATGAAATTTTGTCATTGGAGGAGACTTCAATGCAAAACATACATTCTGGGGTTCAAGAATAATTAATCCAAACGGTAAAGAATTGCTAGCAGCAGGAACGGCACTGTGGTGCGACTTCTATTTTTATGGTGGACCTACATATTGGCCGGCAGACATAAACAAGACACCTGATATCATTGATTTCTTTGTTACTAAAGGAATTTCAGAAAACTACATTCATATAGAAGATAATGAGAGTCTTTCCTCGGACCATACACCAGTTATTATGACAATCAGTGAGCTGATAGTAAAAAACAAGGCACCAGTCCCAAAAATAACAAGTGGGAAAACTAACTGGAAATTGTTCAGTAGCATAATAGAAGAAAACGTAAAGCTAAATGTACCGATTAAAAATTCAAATCAGTTGGAGGATGAGCTCGAGGTATTTATTGGGATTGTTCAGGGCGCTGCTTGGAAAAATACTCCAGTGAGCTACATGAAAAGAAATGAAGTAAATTACTATCCAGTCGAATTAAGACGGCTAATTAAAGATAAAAGGAAGGCATGGACAAAATGGCAAAGGAGTAGAGAACCAGAAGACAAGAAAATTCTTAACAGGTTGTGCAACAAAGTTAAAAATATATTAAAGATTACAAGAATGAATCTATTAATAGATACTTAAAAAATTTATCTCCCACATAGGACAGAGATTATTCACTTTGGAAGGCAAAAAAAGGAATCAAAAGGTCTAAAATTTAAATTCCTCCAATTAAGAATGATAATGGAGCCTGGGCAAGAAGTCCTAAGGAAAAGGCAGATCTCTTTGCAACAATCTTAGAAAAGACGTTCCAGCCTCTCCCTAAGCAAAGTGCTGAAGAAAGCATTCCTATGATAAAAAAACATGATGAACTGGAAATATTACCAGTAACACTCAGGGAACTGAAAAATGAAATTAAAAACCATTTGAATGCGAATAAAGCACCAGGGTATGACTTGATTACTGGGCAAATAATTAAAAATCTACCGGAGAAAGGACTTAGAAAGCTACTGCACATAATAAATGCAAGCTTAAGGATTAGGTACGTTCCCCTGCAGTGGAAGGTAGCGGAAGTCATCATGATATTAAAACTGGATAAATTACCAAATGATAGGAAGTCATATAGACCAATATCATTGCTCCCAAAAATTTCAAAATTATTCGAGAAGCTACTTCTAAGAAGACTCAGGCCCATTATTGAGGAACGAAGTCTCATCCCTGACCATCAATTTGGCTTTAGACAAAGATTTTCTACAATAGATCAAGTTCATAGAATTACAAGTATCATAGAAAACATATTGGAGAAAAAAGAAATTTGTGCAAGTGTCTTTTTGGATGTAGCACAGGCCTTTGACAAGGTGTGGCATAGGGGTCTGTTGTGGAAACTAGAAAAAGAACTACCTAAAAAATATTTCGAAATACTCAAGTCATACATGACTGAGAGGCATTTCCGAGTGAAATTTGATGGAGAAAACTCCATATTAAAGAAGATATCAGCGTGTGTTCCACAAGGTGGCGTGCTGGGACCGGTCTTGTATTTACTTACACGAGAGATCTTCCAAATGACAAAGATGTAACAATAGCTACTTTTGCAGACGACACTGCAATACTAGCAACTGGGAAGAAAATTAAGGAAGCTGCAGGGAAGCTCCAGAGGGGCTCCAATGCGGTGAGCAGATGCACCAAGAAGTGGCGTATTGGTTTAAATGAAACAAAATCAGCCAATGTTAACTTTACCAACTTAAAGATTGATTATCACCCACCAATTTTAATCAATTCTGTACAATTTCCCCATGTTAATACGCAAAGTATTGTCGGAGCTACAGCGTGACTAACCAACCAAGACTGTGACAAGACACTGACTGAGCCAAAGAAAGACAGACAGTGGTGCACTTTGGACCACATACAGTGGGTGAGAGAGCGAATGAATAATCGCGAGGGTTGCGTCAATGTCCTAGGCACAGTAGCAGCAGTCACCTCACTTCGCTCGCTCCCTACGTTACTGTACAGTGTACATACACTCGGTTATACCGGAACCTTGGCTAGTCAGGGCTCAGATAATCGCGGCCCTACTGTACCATAAAAGCAAAAAGTGTAAATTTATAAATATAGGATGATTTAAATATAAATATTTAGAGATTATAAAAATAAATAATAATAGAGGAGGTTCTGATTTTTTTTTTTCATTATCAATTTTATAAATATGATTATATAAAACATTTACCACCACAATATTTCCTTTGTACTATTTATAGTGAGGAAATAAACAGTCAGAAATTTGTTGCAGATATACGATGGAATAGAATCTGATAGAAAAGAAATAGCTAATTATTGCAGTGAAACAAACCCAGTGCCAATAGGAAGTAACTCGGATGTGATTCAGATACGCCTCCAATCTGATCAGACCTTACAAGGTGCAGGATTCAGAATAGGCTACGATCTAGTTAGCGGTAAGTCAAGGAAATAGATAGTTTTAAAACTTAGCAGTTACCCTTTTATTATCTATAATTTATAATTATTAATGACATTATTTATAATTTAGTAATTCACATTTGGTTCTTTACAACAGATTATCAGCCATAAATTGATGAATACGACTGTGAAATTGACAATTGATACAATTTAAGCCTGTAGTTATGGTTTATTAGCAATAGACTTTCGTTAAATTAATTTTACCAATCCTGTTCACAGTGTTTCTTTTTCAATTTAAAAAAATTAAGTAAAATTTTATATTCTTTTAGAACAATAAAAGGATGTTGATCTATAAATCTGGTAAGGATAGTATATTTTGTTTACTTTCATTCCATTTTGCAATATAGCAGCATCATTTTTTGGTGAATTCCACACTTAGTGATGTTATTTATAGGAATAAAAAAAAAACTATGACTATCATGTATAAAGAACTTTAAAAAAATAAATAATGTAATAATATTACCACTGTTATGCAGTTATATCTACAAATGTGTCTTATTTGTTAAGAAAAATGTTAATACATTTAATAAAGTCAATTCTCTGCATTCATATAATGTATGAATTCGTCATATTTGTAGAGTAGAAAATGCACTCAAGTAAAACTACAGAAGAGGATTATTTACATGGAAGTAAATTTTTAAGATAGACTTCCACAGGGGATTAGAAACCTAACTTGTGGAGAAAATTTTAAGAAGGTCCTGCAAAGTTTTTATTAGTATGTTTGAATTCTGTAACTGATTTGTTCTGTGAGACGTCCTAGAATCCGCTGAATTTTAAAAAGATAGAAAAATTAAGAATTTTTTCTAAAATTCACTTTAACACATTGAAAGATGAAAAAGTCAGGACAGATCCAAGCAGAACCAAGTTTAAAACTAGCTGATCAGATATACAGACCATGAAACAATGGAAAATTAAATTTTAAATTGAAAGTTGTTTTGATTATTTTGTATCACTAAATAAGTCTGACCATGAAAGAATACATATACAGAAATTATGAAAGATTTAAATTTTAAAAGTTATAACAAAAATTGTCACTTAAGAGAAATCTAAAATTTACATAAAAAACAAATAAAAATTTTAACTATGGGAAGCTATACTATTAAAGAAATAAACTAAAATGGCATAAGAATAATTTTTGAAAATACATAAATGAGGGGTGATATTTATTAAACAAAGTCATTCTTGAGGAGTTTTTTGTACTTAAAATGTGCTTAGTAAAAAATATGTTCAAATTTGTATTGTTGTAGTAGATAAAGACCTATGAAATGACAAAGTGCCACCAATTTTGGATGAGCAGTTTTTGAAATGTGTTAAAATAAGGGAAGATAACAGAATAATTAAAAAATAATTACACAGTATGGGTAAATTAAGTAAAGTACACATGACCAATTGTAAAAATAACATGATATATTTATTTGTAAGATAATTATATGAATAAATTATTTGTAAGACAACATGAGAACTAGATTAAATAGCAATTTAGGATCATAAAAGGTATTAATCAATTTTAATAAAAATGCAAACACATTAACTTTGCCAAAAATAGGAATTTTTTAATTCTACAAAAAGATACATTCATTATGAAACCAAAGAAGTTATAATCCAGTAAAAGAAAGTTTGAAATAATTAACATAAAAAATAATTAAGAGAGAGAAACAATAGGATTCTTCAAAACCCCTAACTTCTATTGTTTTCAAGGTTTATAGTAATCCAGAGAAGAAATGGAATCAAACAACGGCTACAAAATGAAAATCCATCCAGAGAAACTAAAGTTATGGAAAATCAGTTTAAAAAGGAATAAATTCTTTAGAAATAGAAAATAGCTTAGGGTAATTTTCTATTATCTGGCGGCGCCCATAAAACAAGCAAATTATTCTCTTTTCTTTTTATGTAATATAAATTAAATTCAAACCCTCATTTTTTAAAAAGTATTAGAATTGTTGCACCAACTGTAGGGCAATTTGTTATTAAAGTAGATTCATACATTTCAAATAATTTCACCGGGCACCAAGAGAACCCCCCCCCCCATGTTAATATAAAAATTATGAGGTGTTTTATGATTTTAATTGTACTTCGAACATTAAGAATTTAAGAAATTGCTCAGCTAAGGGGGCCAGGAAGCTTAAAGCTTATTATTTTTAATATATAAAAAAAATTACTTTGAATTAACATGTTCTCAGGGTCGTGTTTGTTTTCTAAGTGTACTATCAGTGGTTTACAGTAAATAAGAAATCCTTATTTGTTTTCCTGAAACTAAACATTCTTTATTAAACTCATTTTTAAACAAATACACAAATTTATCATCAATTTATTATATTAAACATTCATATGCAAAATCTTAACTTAGTACATCCTAACAATTGTTGAATTATTCTAATGATAATAATATTAAAAAAATCAAATTGAATTTAATTATTTAATTTACTTTTTAGTTGCAACTCTGAAATTGATTTTTATTTTATTTAAATGAATTTATGTAACTAAGAATTTTATTTTTTGAATATAAATCAAGTTTCAATAAATTATTTACTTATTAGTAAAAGACTTTATTTTAATATCTTTAGACTTTTAATATAAGACATAGTCTCATATATTATGACTCGAGTTGTTAAGTCAGAACTTATACTGAACATTAAAGTATTTAAATCATATCAGATACAAACATAATTTTAGAATAAGAGTTTTGACGTGGATACCAATCACGTTTCTTCTATTTTAAAAGCACATTATCTTGAAGACACTTCGCTTCGTTCTCCGGAAATGTCCTGCAGCCTCGTGGAAGTTGTTTCTGTCCCTTTGTTCCGACGCTGACGTTTTCAATTCGCTTTCCCGTTTAACAAAGTTCATTTTCTATTATTCAAATAACAAAATATCTATTAGCCTTTTAACTTAAACTGTTCTCTATTAACACATTACGGTTTTGTCTATATTTCCCGATTCGATCATCTCACTTTTTATCGGACACATGGAAGCCATTGTTCTCACCATATTTATAAAAGTTCACTGTCTTGAGACTTAAAATACGTCCAATCATCTCAAACTCCCTCTCCCAAATATTAGACATTAATTAAATTGTTCTCAAGTTCAAAAATCACTCAAACATAAACTACATTGTTCTCAAACTATATCTTCCCACTATTTCAAACACATCTGACCATTTCAGATGTTCCTTTCCAACTCTCACAAACACATCTGACCATTTCAAAGGTACCCTTCTAACCGAACAACTACCTAGCATCTCAAACTAAGCGTCTCTTTTTAGATCTACTAACTCAGCATATTTCAATTACTTACGTTCACATTTCTAGTCCCTCGGACACTGTCCAAATCATTCTTGCCTAGTAACACACACTCTCGCTTTAAATACATCAAATTCCACTCAATACTTATTCTATCTTATAGCTAATCATTATTTATTTTAAATAGATGTTTTTTGGAAATCCATTTTAATTTTTCTTTCCCTTGTTTCAAATATTTTTCACAGACATTAATTTGACTTACATCGTCTTTCTTTCAAACCAATCATAAAATTCCTATATCCCGCTTTTCAGCGAATGTTTTAATATCAAAGCAAAATTCAAAAATTGAGTATCACACAGCTTGGTGCATTAAATCTGTTGATGTGTTTCTTTTTGTTGATGTGATCAACTATGTCAGAACATAGAATTCATTGTAGCCTAATGGATTGTTATATTTATATATGAATGGTTATAAATACCTTGTTTGTCAAACAATCCTTATTTTTTGTGCGACATGTTTCGCCGTTACACAGACGGCATTATCAATAATAATAATAACACATTTATCAGTGTCTTGTGTTTGTAAAGTGTAGCTTGACAATGCCGTCTGTGTAACGGCGAAACATGTCGCACAAAAAATAAGGATTGTTTGACAAACAAGGTATTTATAACCATTCATATATGTCAGAACGCCTACCATGAATGATAGGAATAAAACAGTTACATACAAAACTCTCTGCTTCGTAAATCAAAACGAACACTCTTGATAAAATTCCACTCCTTACAATTACTGTCACTGAATTTGATGTGATCTTAAACTTTATACTATTCGATAATAAGGCTACTCGTGACGCAAGAAAAGTCACAGACAAATTCACAGAAATAAGGAACATTTGGACAAAATTTATGGAAAGCTGTAAGAATTATTACGAAGTTGGTTCCTATGTCACAATTGACTAACAATTACTTGCCTTTAGGCGGAGGTGCGGATTTAAAATGTACATGCCAAAGTAGCCGGTAAAGTATGGATTTAAAATAGTGATGGTGTGTGACGTTACGAAGTACATGTTAACAGCTTCAACCTATCTTGGCAAAGGTACAAGTACTGGTGGAATGGGTTTGGCAGAGTTTTTTGTGAAGGAACTCACGCAACCTATATATGGGACGAATAGGAACATGATGATGGACAATTGGTTCACGCCCATACCATTGGCTATCTCAATGTTAAATGAGTTTTTCAAACCGACATTTTAGGTACATTAGGGAAAATTAAAAATAAATCCCTCTGTCAATAAGACTTATTGGAATGCCCAATTTTGTTTTGATGGGTCCAAAACACTGGTCACATACAAAGGAAATGTCAACAGAGTTGTGTGTCTGCTATCAACTATGCATCAAGGTGCACCAATATCATCCAGAACAAATAACCTATGATCATCAACTATTACAATGCAACTAAGGGGAGGAGTGGATGCATTTATCGAATGTGTTTAACTATGAGGTCCTCTAGAAGAACGAAGAGGTGGCCAATGTGCATATTTTATGGGCTAATAAATATAGCCTGTATCAGCAGTTTTGTAATACACAACATTACAGGATGCAGAAAAAATTGAAACCTGTGAGCTGTAAAACATTCATGACAGAGTTACACAAGCAACTGATTTACCCGATGTTGGAAGAAAGACTGAAGCAACGTAATCTTTAGAGGTCATTACAAAGAATTATCTATGGTGCCCTTGGAAAAAATGAAGAAATAATAACTGGCCCAGGGACTGTCAACAAGAGGACTGTATACTACTTTTCTCCATATCAGAAAAGGCTTTTGCATGCACTGCTGATGACCATTTTGTGGAGAGCACCGAGCCAGCTTCTGCACGGACTGTTTGTAAACATAGATAATGTAAAAGATTATTTCTGTGAAAATCAATGAATTATATAAATGTAATTTTTTCTCTCTTTTTTATATAACTATCGACTATTTTAAAGAATTTTTCAAACAATTTATTAATAAGCAAATTTTGGTTAAATTTGAAAATTGTATTGTATTTCTTATCAAAAGCTTAAACTGTTTGATTTTTATAATACAAATTTAGATGTAAAATAGTTGATAATGAAATTATCTTATTTCAAATTAACTAATATTTTGTATACTTTGGTAATAATTTAGTCTTTTTTTTATATAGATTGGTCTAAACAAACAAATAATAATTAGTCGAAAATTTTACTAATGGTTAGTATTAGTGTGACTATTTCAGATGATTAGGGCTTAAAGGTTAAAATAAATATAAATACAGTATAATGAATTTAGATAATAAAAAAAAATTTATTGGGGAAAAGGGGAAAGATAATCTACCCTGAAGTATTTATTTTGATGAATATTGTTAAATTAAAAAGGTTTAGTTGTTAAAATTAAATTTGTTATATGAGTATGAGAGACTGAGAACAAAAATGTACGGAAGTTGATGATGAAACAGTCTGTGTGATTGTGTGGCCTAATCGGCACATACTGTTTCAGGTGGTTCTGTAATATTTCACATTTTTTTTTGTGTTTAATGTTGGGTTAATACCTTGTTTGGTAAGTGGATGTAACTAAATATGATGTTATGAATTACGTCATATAGGTGTCACAATCACGTATCATAATATGGTATAGACAGACGGACAATTTTTAAAAATTGGTTAATGTTGCAGAACAAGTAGTGAGTGGGTTGTATGGATGGAAATATGGGGGGGCACCCAAAAGTAACGGGAATCGGGCTGGTGAGGAGAGGGGTGGGCATGGCTGGTCGGCCGGAGAGGGAGTCTCGAGTCACATTGCTACACATCAGTGTGCGACGTTTGTTCGCTGTCAGTGGATCAGTTCGTCCGTGAGAACTTTTTTGTGAAAGACCTTTTTCTGTGAAATTTTGTTTCCTGTTGAGTAAAACGCCCGCGGAAACTTTTGTAATGCTTAAAACAGCTTATGGGGAAGCTACTTTAAGTAAACCACGTGTCTACGGCAATCTCATTCTGGGCACCTTTAACGTCTAGAACTGACGACAACGTTGAGAAAATCATTACTCTGGTTCGTGAAGACCGTTGTCGAACCATTGATCAATTATTTGCGATGTCTGGGTTGACTTGGAGTTCAATCCAGAGGATTTTATCAAAGAATTTGTGCACGAGAAGAGTTGCAGCCAAACTTGTTTCACGTCTTCTCACAGACGAGCAAAGGGAGCGCCAACTTCATGCCTGTTTTGACCTGCAAAATTAGCTGCAAGTGGACCCAGAATTTTTTTCTATGGTCATAACTGGTGATGAATCATGGTGTTATGGATATGACCCTAAAACAAAACAGCAATCAAGCCAGTGGAAGACAGCTCAGTCTCCTCGTCCAAAAAAATGCTGCATGGTGAAGTCAAACATCAAGACAATGCTCATTTGTTTCACTGATTGCCGAGGTGTTGTGCATTCAGAATTCGTTCCTCCGGGCGAAATGGTTAACCAACATTTCTATTTGGATGTTTTGAAGAGACTGAGGGAGAGCATTAGATGAAAAAGGGCGGATTTATGGTGCACAGGGGATTGGTTCTTCCATCATGACATTCCATTTACCCACACCACCCTGTCTGTGAAGCAGTTTTTGACAAAAAATTGTATGACACTAATTGCTCACCCCCCCCCCCCCATATTCACCGGATTTCGCTCCCTGCGACTTTTTTTATTCCCTGACTCAAAAGGTATATGAAAGGTAAAGTTTTGAGACTGTGTAAAAGGTGAAAAAAAAAAATCGCTAGATGGACTAAAGAACATTCCATTAAGTGAATATCATCAATGTTTTGAACAATGGAAGAAACAATTAGAGAAGTGCATTGCAGTCAATGGTAATAACTTTGAAGGTGACCAAAATTTGGTGTAAAAATATTGAAAAATAAAGGAGTTATGATTGAATTCTCATTTTTTTGGGTCCCTCTCTCGTATGTTAAATAATAATAATAGGATTAAAATATTTGTATGTTATGTTATAAAATATTAAAAAAAGTAAATTTATTAAGAAAAAGAAATAATTTCGTAAAGTGAATAAAATCAGTGCAGTTTAGTCTGCCGACAAGTTCGGTCATCGGTAAGAGGATTGAACATTTGTGTTTGGCTGAAAATGTAACCAATGGGAATCCTTTAAGTATAGAGGGGATCAGTTGAATTTTGGAGACATCACTTCCTCAACACCCACCAGGGAGAGAAGTCATGTTTGACTCTCTCTCTGTCATCACAGAACTTCTCATTAGCCTGATCGGCTCTTCATTTCACTTCACTTCACTTCCCAGACCAAAGGGAGCAATATCAGGAAAAAACAGTTTTTAATTTGAAATTTGCTTAAGGTCAGTTCCAGAGTTTTTGTATAGACAGCTACATTGTAGTTATTGTAATATATTATCATTGAAATATTTGAAATTTAAGAACTTATAATATAATAAATTGAGACAGTCAGAAAGAATTAATCTTTTCAATATATGACTACCAGCCACGAGTCGAGAAAAACATTCTATTATAAGCTTTGTGTGTTATCAGAAAGTAGACAATCAGATTGCATTTTGAAGTTGTTAAACAATTTTAACTTTTATAAAAACGATTATTATTATTATATTTTAAAAGACATTGAAGGACTTTGAACATTTTTATACATCTAGGAATTTTTTGTATTTCATGTTAGAATTTAAGAATATTTTATATTATGTATGTATTTCAGAATATGGACTCATCAAATATCATGTTATGTATGTATCTCAGAACAAGTATGTATAAGCCAATCATATGCAAGAAATAACCACATTACAGTAGCCTCAGACTAGGATTGTGTCTGGTGTAAGGGGCATGTCCACCCTTCTCCTTGCTTCCGTAGCCTGACTTGATGGTACAACCCATTCCAAGAAAACTAGATACACAAATTACTGCTTAGCTACATTTAATTCCTAAAGTTAAAGGTGCCTTGTGCACTTTTATAAACATTTTTTTCTTATTTACACCGATAAAAGAAACTAAAGGAGGGTACACGTTTACACAGAAGCATTTGAGGTCTATATTTTTTTATTGGGGATGGTTACGCTGAAAGCAAATGCAACAAACAAAGTGTGGGGCCCCTCTTTTCCTCTCCACCCTAGACTCATTCCCACCTTGAGGATACTGTTTGTGGGACTATGGTTTTTGTTATGATATTTTACTCTCCTTTTTTAAATATGACTTTTTGTTTTAAGTATTATTTAATTTTGTAAATACCTCTTCCTGGGGTCATGCCATTTGTACAATGACTTACATTGTTTTGTGTATGTTCTTAACTATTGTTATTAATTATATCTGAAAAACATGTATGTATATTTATTTTTATTAACCTAGAGCAGATAAGGAGAATAGAATATAAAATATTCAGTCGGCAAATTATATTAATAAAAACTAAAATATATTTACTTTTAATTTTCCATTTTATGTATATTTACATTTTACAAAATATTAAAATTCTTATATATATATATAAAGTAAAAATGTAAGGTCATATATAAATAACTTTGGTTTAATTTTTTTTATTGAACCTATAACAACCCTGGTGAGAAATATATCTGATGTAAATTAGACTCTAATTAAAAAAGGTTTTACAATTTCGTAAATAAGGAATTTATTTGAAATAATTTTTTCTTTTGTTTCGTTAATTTTTTTTAAATTGTCAAGATTTGTTTGGGTATTTGTTCATTAGTACCTTATTTGTAATAATTTACTTTTTATTCTCTTAAAAAAAGTTAATATTTTAATTGATTTTTTAAATTATTTTAATTGACTTTAAGGCCGTCTGTCTGTAAGTACAGACACTTTATATAAACAAAATAAAAATCCCGGGATCGTAAATTCTGCAGGAAAATATACTCACATTATGAAAAAACTACAAATTTTCTGAAACATTCACATTTAATATTGAATATTTGCAAATCCAGACACTGAAATACATACATACATTGTTTGAAGGTAGAGTGAGAGAAAAGTCAGTCAAATAGTTAACAGAGACAAAATTAAACTTTTTAGAAAAGGGTTCAACACAATGGGCAAAATGTAGTACAATGTCAACAGTTATTTGTTATATTGTCAATTGAATGTGACAATTTATTTTATGTGAGTATAATTTAAATATTTTTTTTTGTTATATTTTTATAGTTATATATATATATATATATATATATATATATATATATATATATATATATATATATATATATATATATAATTTATGTATATTCAATTCAATATCTTTTATTTCTTTAAAGATCAAACATGAATTATTTTAGGTTAGTTTAAATATTGTTGTAAGTTTATGTGATTTACATATTATGACTCGTGCTATGCAACTATTGTTTGTCACCAGCAAATGAAATAAAATTAAAACATACTTTGCGTCTGCTTAACTATTCTCTCACCTGAGTATGAAAAAAATATAAAACATACAATAATTTTTCCAAAAATATTTTCTTTTCTACATCATACAGTTAAGAACTTCATCATTAGAAACTTGACTTATTGTAAACTGAAAATTGTGAGATACCAAAATGGAAAGTTTGTTTTTAGAATTAATGGTGGGTAATTCACAATAAATATACATTATAAAACATGTGTATTATAATATGTATATTTATTTTACACATATGTAAAAAATAAACCCCTATGAAGACTCCTTGCCTGTAGGCTATATGAGAACTAGCAGCATTCGAACAACAAAATTCAATAAAATGCAATACATCCTAATAATAATTCAAATAGGTATTAATAATAATAGTGGTAGAAGCAATGAAAACAGCAGTACTAAATACGTACACATTCCAATTTTAGTATATGTACTGCCGAAGTAAGTGCTTTAAAAACAAAAAAAAAACATACATACACATAAATATATACCATATCTAGCAATTGTCATTTTCCAGAAGAGGGGGGATGATAGAGAGAAAAAAAGAGTTAAAGATTTCAAAAATTATCAACACTTATAAATGTAGACACTTTCAGAAAGTCTAAAAATATACATGGAAGGGTAAGTGGGGTAAACCAAAGTGTATTGCAAGTATAGCATTGACTCCACCGCCTCGTCTTCTTTAGTCTTTCACTGTAATTTATCTTGTTAATTTTCCATCATCTTCTGTCACTTCATTTTTCTCTTTCACTATTGAAACGATTCTATCATCTACATGAAATACACTGGTTTCATCTTGTTTACCCATTCTCCAGCATCACCATCAGAAACTGTTCTCAGACTTAGTGAAATGTGAAGATTAATGACCCAAACTTATGTACACAATCGGAAGTATAAAAATATTGTACTTCTGGAATAATTTGCAAAAACCAAAAATGAACCTTGATTGCCTTTATTAAAAACTTGATTTTAATGAAATAAGATTTATGCTGTTGACGTTTTATGGCAAAAGCGAACTACGATTAGGACCATATATAAATATTTTTGTCAAAGACGATGCCCATGGTTAATTTTCACTCTCTGGTAGGTTTTTATTGATTTTAAAACCTTTTATTGTATTCTAATAGACTAAAACCAAATTAAACAAAACATCCTCTTTATCTTTATCTTTTTTTTTTTTTTTTTTTTTTTTTCATCTGGAGATACAAACATTTGATATTTTTCACTAAGGGTTAGAACTACCTACCTTTAAGGGTGTTTATAGAAAATTTAAGATTTTGTAGAATTATAGTGATTAAAATTGAATATATCCAAGACATATCTTGCTCAGCACTCATTGAAAATTAAAAAGGCGTTAATGACCGGAATGGTTTTTCGCCTTAACCCCCCCAAAATGAAAATTAACATAATATAATCACTGTCCCTCCCATTTTGTAGTTTAAGTCATCTGATATTCCTAATTGTTTTAAATTTTGTGTTTATTTTACAGGATGTGGTGCTATGCTAACAGAGGCAACAGGTGACATCACACCTCCTAGAGACACACAAGTAGACCATACAGTTGCTTACAAAGATGAAGTACATTGTGAATGGAGAATACAACTGCCCATTAATGAAAGAATAGTTTTAAACTTTGTAACATTTGACCTTGAAACCTGTAGTGAATGTAGTTGTGACTATGTAGAAGTAAGTTGAACAATTTATTTGTTAAAATTAATTTTAGCTGAGATCCTATATAACTTTTACTTATTTTACTAACTGAAATCACCCTAGGATCATTGTAAATATGAATCCGGCTTTTGTTGTATCCCGACTTCAGATCTTCCTGAACACAGTTAGTTATTAATCACAAATACTTCAGCCTGGAAAACTCTTGCGAAATTATATATAAGTTAAAATGTTATTTAGGTGTCATGCCTGGCTATGTTACTGTATTGCAATATGACTATTATAGCTGTGTACATTACATGACTGAAACAAAATGTATTATTTCAGCTATATGATGGGCCAAGGACTGATTCTAAAAAGCTTGGACGTTGGTGTGGAACAACAAAGCCTCCTAAATTAATGTCTTCCTCAAATGTTGTGACAGTAATTTTCCATGCAGATTTCTTCATAAACGAAGGAACATTTCATTTGCACTATGATGTTTGTAAGTGGCTTAATTACATATTTGTATTATAAATTTCAATTTATATTATTTTAGATGTGGGTCATTTATTAAAAATTATTAATATCTGTTATTTAAGTGTGCATAATTTTATTTTATTTGAACATTAAATTGACTATTTTGTTCAATAACATTATGTGTATTATATTAGCAGTCATGCACAAAATACATAACTTAAATTCAGTAACAGCACACAAACAAATGCAAGTAATGTGTGGCATACTGATATGAATAAATAGAGTGGTGGGAACAGAATTTGTTAATGAATTCTTCCAGACTAAGTGTACATATCCTACCATTTATTAGAAGTGGATTTTATTGTGCTTTATTTTTCAGAGGTCAACTTTATATGGAACAGCGAAGCATTAAAGTGGAAAGTAAAAGAGTTGAGTTTGGCAAATATTTCAATTTAATTCGGATTATGTTTATTTAAAGAATAGGTAACAATGGATTTATCTTTATTAAGTAATTCAGTCTAGAATAATTCTATCTATGTGAACTTATTATGTATGTACTTATTCTTGACGCATTGCGGAACTCTATTCCATCATCACAAAAAACACTCTATGGAGGTCGTCTTCACATTAAGAAATTACAAACACAATACAAATGTTAATTACACAAAGTCGCAAGATAAAATGCAACAATTACCGTATTACGTTTTATAGTACTGCAACGTATGCACATTGTCGTTCAAATGGGTCTACTCAATTCTTCCAGTATATTTCTTGTTTGCTAGACGCTTGCCGTTATCTTCTACTCACATTGCTGTATCATAGATTATGTTAGATTGGAAGTTCAAATGGTCATTTAATATTTGTACTGAGCTATTTTTGTATGCTTTATAAATCTCTTTATATCTTTATTGTAGGTTCCAACATAGTTGGTACCGGAATCTGATTATAGATAGAACAAAACCTCTCCTTGAAACAAATTATGTTAAAACTGCAGAGAATATTTCACTGTTTATATTGATTATAGGTTTAATGCGAATAAGTTTTATACTGGGGGGGGGGGGAGAAACGAACACATATTTACACCTTAACATTAGTGTAAAATCTACAGAGTGTATGAAGTTTAACATTAAATGCACAGAAAAATGGGTATCAATTATTAATGAAAGTCAAGATAGGGAAAAATCTGTTGGTTCTTGGAGATGGTCTATGGATGAAAATTAGTTGCAGGGATTTTGAAAGCATTTAAAAGATTTTGCTGTCTAGAGCAAATGATGTTCTGAGCTGAAAGTATCCAAACCTTCTGTGAAATCATTGCTTTGCCATAACTGAGAGAAAAGATGAAGATACATTATATGATCATTTTTGTTGACAATTATTTTAGGTTTGTTTTAAATTTGGTTTTGGGGATGAGTGAGTGAGAAAATTTGTTCAATGTTTTTACAACATTTATTTTACTCTTAGGAGCTCACTTACAGTGAGAACAGGCTTACCAATCCCAAGAGACTCTTGCTGGATCTATACCATTTTCCATGTAGTGTTGGCTTAGATCCTTCACTTTCATCTTTCTTATCAGATCTCTTTTAACCAACTCATGTTATTTTCCCACCCTGACACTCTAATGAGTATTCAAGAGCAAGGGGTCTTTATTTTATATTCTTTTCTTCCTTTTTTTTTTATAAGATGTTGGTGACCGAGATGTTTGCCTTTAAGCAACAAGAAAAATTTTTAAATTTATTATCTATAAATTTCAATGTTTTAGACTGTGGAGGCGAGTTCAACGAGAGCTCTGGAGAATTGATGTCACCAATGTACCCCAATACAAGACCTTCTATCACCCCTTGTATATATAAGATTGAACAACCTTTGGGTAAAGCTATTATTCTACAAGTTGTAGATCTCCAGCTTGTTTCACCTTCATCTTGTTTCACTGACTTCTTGGAGGTAAGAGTTCATGAAGAATACATTTCAGTAACAAATTTTGTGTTTACTATTGAAATAAAATATTAAATTTTATTAATGTTAAAAATGTTGCTGAGCCATCAACATTAAAATTTTAATCCATTATGAAATCAAATGATGGTCTCCCAATCACATTACTTTCTATCCTTACGGCTAGAGAAAAGCTACGGTAGCAATGTCCAATGCTCAGCATACAGAGCAGACACATGTGAGATAGTATGAAATCATACACTTGATCGACTTCTCTGGCCAAGTATGTTGATGCTGAGTTCCCTAGTAGTATCCATCTCTACTGTCAGTACAGGTGTTGGCTAATAAGTAAGTATCATATGAATCACTAGAGCACTGTGGTGTATGTAGAATGAAAGAAAATTCCCCAACCACAATAAAACACTAACAACACAAAGATTGTATAGTTATGTTTATTCTACCTTATGTAGAGTTCAATAGCACTGCTATCATTGTGGTTTTGGGGACTTTTCTTTCATTTAATAAGTAAGTATGTTCTAATTCTCATGAAGGATACAAAACTAAGATGACTGAAAATAATATATGGAAGTACACAAAAACTCTTTTAGGCTGAAATGTGGAGCTTCCTGCATAATACAAAAATTGACAGAGATGTATTTTTGCCATGAACATTTCTGAATGGGTTGTAACTTTTTGAAAAATGTACGAATTAAAAACCAATTAAAATAATAAATAAATCAATTTATACTTCCACGAATATATGTAATGAGCTGTGCCGACCTAGATTTTGCCAGCTACAGCATTGTAAAAGGCAGCTTGCAGATTCAAGCTGCCTTCGACAATGCTGTAGTAGTTGTCAAAACCTATTTTGGTATGGTTCATTAAATTTATTAGTGGAAATACAAATTGTTAAATTTATTATAAAATGAAATTCCACCAAGTACCTGGTCAGTAGTATAAGTTATTACCAAATTTTAAAGGTTATGAGTCTATTTCTTGATCTATTCAAGGCTTTTCACTTTGTGGATTTTCAAACCTTGTTTATTAAATTGGTAATATTGGGAGTAAATAGAGTTACTACTTTCATGGATAAAAACCTTTACATTTACCACTTTCCTTTATATTTGGTAGTATACAAAGAGTTCAGGCAGTAGAGAGGATATCAAAACAGGTTTAAGTAAAGTGTTGGATCCTCAAGGATCTGTCCTTCGACCTGTTTTATTCATGTTATATGTTTAGAATTAATTATCATGTGTAAATATGAATCATTTGGTACAATATGCTGATGATACAACAGATACTATTCAGGTTGAATGCATTTATTAATGTGAATGAAACAAGTTTTGTACTTTTCATAAAATCAGTTGTAGATAAATTCAGACAAAACTGTTGCTATGGGTTATAGCTTGAAACAAAATGAACATCAGTTTATAGGTACCTACAATTATGATGGATGATGATGTCATTAAAGACAATCCTGTAGGGAAGCTTCAAAGATTTGGAAATATTAACTATTCCAAGTCTATATATTTTTAAGACCATTATATATTGGATCAAATGTAAACCAGTTTATAACAAAAGATACTCATGATTATAAAAACAGAGGAGGAAACCGTTTATAGTATCAGCCTCAAAGACTAAATGTTTAGAGAAAGCTTCTCTCACAGGCTGGTTTAACATTTATTAACAAACTTCCAGTCAGCATAAGATGGGGGAAAATTTGATTTGTAAGAAATTCATAAACAGGCCAAAACAAATTTTATTGTCAGAGTCCTTCCACTCAGTGAGTACCCATTTATGTCATACATAAATCTTTTAATCGCACAGTGAAATTTTGAGTGTGACATTTTTTATTCGATTTTGTGATTACTCTTGTAAATTAAATTAGTATTTTAGATGTATTGTGTTATTATATTGCTTTATGTTCTGTTTTTTTGATTTCATTAATTTTATTGTATATTTTATTATATAATATATAATGAATTAATGTAATTTTATTGCAATGAAAAGTGACTATGACCATACAAATATAGTTTTGTCCTAGGCTGCAATAAATGAAAAGAAATGAAAGTTGTTGCACAAAAACTGTCCTACAGAATGTTGTGTGTGTGCTGTTATATTTGTACTTATTTTAATCAAATTTTGTTTACAAGAAATATATGACATTGATTGGCGTCGAGAAGAGTGGGAAAAAATATTTGAAACTAATTAGAAAAATGTTCACTCGAAAATTAATTAGTCGGTTAATTAGTAAAATATTCGAATTAGTTCATGATAATTTTAAGCTCGGAGGACCATCCACAGAAAAGCTGTGGAACTTTAATGTTTGTAAAATATGTAATACACACAACAGTTAATGTACAATGAGATTCAGACCAATTAATAATGTTATTTGTACTAAAAGATGTCACAGATACCTTGAAAGATGGCGAGTTTCCTCGGCACTTGTCCGATGCTGAAGAGAAGATCTGCGTTGGTACCTAGCTAGGTGTATAGTAAGCACAGAGTATACAGTACAATTAATTACTAATTGGTCTTGTAATTAACAATAAAAGGAAAACACAAAATAAGTTCACTTTCGCGAAATAACACGTACACTGAGTTCACACACGCGTATGCTCTCGCGTCGCGTAAGAGTCCAGAGTAAAGTTCATTGAATAACTAGTTACAAACTAATAGAGTCTTTGAGCGGACGCTAATTAATGTTAATTAGATAATATTTCAAATAGAGTTGAAATATGAGAGAAAGAGATGAGATCATACGTTCACAATACACTTTGAACTAGGTTCGTAACCGGCGTCACCACACACGTCGACTTACACACATCGAAGTATATGTGTTCCCTTTTGAGTTGAAAACCAGACTACCTTAAGCGCTTGTAAGGCGTCACGTTGGCTGAATAATTAGCCCTTTCGTTCTCGATGTGGGAACCAATAGGAGATCGGTTTACAACGGTTGACCAATGGTGAAATATTTTAGAGGGACTTGAAGAATGATGTATTGTGGGCTTACGTCATTGACTTTGCAACGATCTCCTATCACATGGTTTTCAAACGGGAAGTATCAAGATCATATTGCAGGGGCACGAAGAAAAATCAATAAATTGTCGATTCTGCACTTAACAGACATGTTATAATATAATCAAACTTCTACATACATTAAGTCCACAAATAAACACTATAAACTCAATACATTTTACTGAATTTAATAAATTAATATATTATAGAAACTTATAAAAACAAAACAAATTAGTTCGCCTGTTACCAACAAACTGTGTAGGGTACTCCTGGAAATGCCAAGGTCCTCTTCCACAGAGTAAAAAGGACTTTCTATGAGCCAACATATGAGTGGACCTCTTAAAGGCTTAAAAGAATATTTCTTTTTAACATTTTCCGGAAGCATGATAAAAACATTATAACAGAATAATAAAAATATCTGTGTTCAGAATATTGAAAAACAAATTTTACGTATTAGATATTCATGATGGTGTTGATTAATTTAAAACACAAATCTGATTACAGTAAAACAAACAAAATTTCATAAATGTAAATACACAGAAAACTTAAATTTGAGGTTTCTTGAAGAATATTTTGGATGACTGATTTTATTTAGATGGAAAATTAATCGTAAAATTTTGTTTGCAGCCAAAATATTCAACAGAGTTCTTCTAGAAAGCCACCCCATATCTTAACCAAGAACAGACATAGGAAAAATAAACAGATATTATTTTGAAATATTACTTTCCCATTTAAATTTTCATCCAATATTACACAAATCCTAGAAATTTCACAATTACCTGTCTTTGGGTTTTCTTTATTTTTGATTACAGGTAATTTACAATTTGATTTTAAATTAA
This sequence comes from Aphrophora alni, assembly GCA_963513935.1. Taxonomy (NCBI): domain Eukaryota; kingdom Metazoa; phylum Arthropoda; class Insecta; order Hemiptera; family Aphrophoridae; genus Aphrophora; species Aphrophora alni. The sequence continues at coordinate 38,053,015 of OY740765.1, read as the reverse complement.
CATAAATGAATTTAGTCTTTGACAAGTTTAATTTCAACTTATTTGTGCTGAACCAATCTTCTGCCATAGCTTTGTTAACTCTGACTATTTTTAGCAACTACAAATATGTAGAGATATGTATGATGTATTAATTTTAATGTGCTGGAAACATGAATTCAATGAAAGTAGATAAATTTCTTAAAGCAAAAAATCAACTCTAACATAACCTCATTAAGTATGTTAGCAACCAAATAACATTAAAAACAAAAATTAATGTTCTATATTTAGATCCGTGATGGAGATAATGAAAATTCTACTCTTATTGGCAAATATTGTGAAACAAATAAACTTCCTCAAGAAATATTATCTACATACAATATTCTATTTATCAAGTTCTTAAGTGCAACTGGATCTGTTCCAGGCGGGTTCCGTGCTACCTACTCAACAGTTAAAGTTGGTAAGTAATGTAAATATATGAGATAGTATTTATATTATTTCTTTTTAGATCTAAAAACTTGCACTCATATACGTTTTGCAGGGTGTTAATACATATAGAACATTTCATTTAATTTCTTTGTTGTGGTGTTTACAGGTTGTGGTGGTATACTGAAAGAAACTGTTGGATCTATAGCCAGTCCACAGGAAAATGACCATTATCCTGTATCAATTTATTGTAGCTGGATTATCGTTGCACCTGTAGGGTATTTCATTCATTTGAGTTGGGTTAGTTTTAATGTAGAGAAAGGTCGTAACTGCAATTATGATTACGTACAGGTATTCGATAACTCTACGTCAACTGGACAAGATTCAAATTTAGGAAAGTAAGTGAATTTGATGATATTTTATAAAAAATGATTTCTAAAACTACCTGTAAACATGATACAGATACAGCAAATTCAGATAATCCTGAATTTTCCGTATTATATGATGATTTTCTACCTGTCCAAATTCTTTCCAATCTAAGGACATTTTAAGACATTGTGGTTTTTAAGTAATCTTTTTTTTACTGTTTTTTATTGTTGATCCTAATACATCAATGTTTTGATAAAGAAAATGACACTTCGAAGTTTTGAGTTTCAGTTGTGCTGCCTCTAATCGTCTAAAAACCTTCTCTAAATTAGTTAATGGATCTGCAAATGTGTTTTCATAAGCCACAAAATCGTCCAAAGACCATCTCCCTTGGTACAACAACCCTGAAAACATGTGATTCATACTCCACTGAAATGAATTGGATGAATTGCACATTCCCATAGGTAACCTCATATATTGGTATAGGCATTTGCGAGTTACAAACGCTGTATACGGTCTATGTTCGGAACAATTGGCTGTTGGAAAAATGCCTGGTTAATGTCCATAGATGAAAAATATTGTGCAGTCCCTAATGTATCAAATATCATTTCTGCCCTGGGCAATGGAAATGTATCAACCTCCATGTTTTCATTTAATTTTCTATAATCTACTGCCATCCTGTATTGGCCATCTGGTTTTTTTACTAAAAATGCGGGTGCCGCAAAAGCACTTTGAGAATCTGAATAATATTCATTCTGAGTTTCATACGACCATATATTACTTTACATATATTAATTTTATAATTTAAATGCATTTATTAAATACATTTTTGACAGCATCCTTGTGGACTGCAAATCAATTGAGTATAGGAGAAGGAGACTCTTTGGACTTGTGCAGCCGGGGGATGAAAAATACACTAGTACATTAGGCAAAACATTTTTGAACTCATTAGGTACGGGAATTGGTCAGGCTGACTAGGGCTAAGACGAGCACAATAAACTTCTGGTGATATACATAAGGCCTTCAGCTTCCAGATCCCTAAGTATCAATTAACATCAAAAAGTGTCCTTCAAAAAGTGAAATGGCATAGTTCTCGGATATTACCAACCATGAATATTGTTACTTTAAATATAGATGTTAGACCAAATTCTAATGTAATATAGATGTACGTTACTCTTTTATATCACAGGTATTATTTAATACTTTAAACAACTGGTTGATGTCTATTTGTAGCCAATGACACATAGCTAAATTTGAGTAAATTATCACAATTTCAAATAAAATTAGGTAGTACTTCTTGAGATTTTATGTTCCTAATACAGCCTAATTGCCATACCCCATTATATTAGGTTACAATTTTTTAAGGAGAATCACCAACCAATCACTAAAGAGGGTGGAGCTTATAGGTATAGAAATAAGAAAGTCACTTGTTTCATATAGATGATTCCTTTATGGGGCAGAGCAGTACGTAAAATAGAGTTTATCTGAAATGCAACGGCAGAATTTAAGACAGTATTAGGAATGCACTCAAATTAAGCTGATATTGACTTTAAGAGTCAAGAGGTCCAATTCGCTTATACATCACTATTAATTTGTACTATAATGCCTGATAATATACCTCCCTAGTCATTTATATTATTTCAGACACATCGTAACCTTTAACCCTCACAAATAGGTAAAATTACTAAGATCATTTTAAAACTTTTTATTATTGTCATCAAGAAACTTGACAGAATTGTATACTGATACAGTCATTAAAAAAAAATTGTCTTTTTCAGATTCTGTGGAAAAACTATTCCTCCACCTCAAACTTCTCTAGACAATATTATGACCATCGTTTTTCAGAGTGACCACAGCGTAAGCCGAGACGGTTTCCTTGCACATTATCACATGTTAGATGGAAGCAAATGTGAGTAAAATAGATATATTATTTTATAGTCTTGGGATAAGTAAAAATAATATAATTTTATTTCAAACTCATTTGACTAACTTTCAGAAACTTGTTACATATTTATTGGTAGCACAAAGCCACCCTGTGGGTGTCTTTTTTTAAATTTTGTGATATATATGTTTCCATTTATCTTATCACTGTGTCATAAAATTGCCTAAAACTTATAGGATTATGTTTCACTCTAAATTTCAAGATAATACTTTACAACTTTCATTTGTAATAGTGCATTAACAGGGTGAGTTCAACAAAAATTTTCGACCTATATTAGATGAAAATTTGAACTGAAAAATATGGATTGAAGAAACTTCAAAAAAACTTACTAAGGCTTGATTTGTTTTAAGGTCATTGTGGAAGTTTGTTCCCACATTTTAACACATTAGCTGCCGAGGCCTAATACGATACTCTTGCCTGGAGTGCCACGATTACCAAATTATTTTTCCATTATTATTTTTGCATCTACCTATGTTAAATAATATAAGGCAATAGTATTTACTAATTTTATTTACATTTATGCATATATAGTTTCGAGACCGATCGGACCGAAATGCAATTTTTCGGCTTTAATTTTAATCGTAGTATAACGTTTAGGTCCGATCGAACCAAGGCAATTCGTAAAAGAAAAAATCTAAACGGGCTATTTCATTTCTTTATGTTCGCAAAGCTCGCTATTTTATTTGCCTAATATTTATTTTATAAATACATACATTAATTTTACAACTGTATTCTTTGTGAATTATTCATTACTAAACCAAAATGTTTTTGTAAAATTTTTAATCGGTTCGATCGTGCTGACAAAAAAGTGAAAATATCCACCGATTTTATTATTATATTTAGTAACCATGGTAATGGTTATTAAAGCATACAATGTACTACGTCTAACACACGTCTTTACCCAATCCAGAGAATACCAAAATTGGCCGTTAGGTTGCTGCACTATCGAACTGTGAGCCACAAAACAAAACATTACGTCGGTGACTTTATCGGTCCGATCGTGCCGAAACGCTGCATGTACATTCACCTTAGTTTTGGTCCGCTCGGACCGATATGGCAGCTAACGTGTTAAAAATGTCTTTTTCGCTTATTTTCATTCATATGGTGATATTTTATGGGGCTGCTCATCAAATAGCAATATTGTATTTAATACAGGTGAGGGCCATGAAAGTTTTTTTGTGTGGAGTAAGATTCTTTTTCAAAGAAATAAAATACTACCTCTGCTAGTATATATATTTTTTAATCTGTCACATTTATAAATAAAAATCTAAAATGATTTAATCTTAATTCAGACTTCCATTCTTATACCACACATCAAACAAACCATTTCTGCACTATACGACAACACCTAACTTTGTGTCAGAAGAGAGTTGAATACATGGGTTATACTTTATAGAATCATTTACCTAGTGGCCATTAAAAATCAATCTGCTTTCCAAATTTCCAAGTGTGTGTATGTTCCAACACAACTGGGGTGTATGGTCACAAGAAAATCCCACATCAGGTAGGCCACTAGCAGCAATCTACTTTGTATTGGACAATAAATGCAAGAGATTTGTGACTTGCAATGCAACTCTCCTTAGCTTGAATTTACTTTTTGAAGCAAGGTTGTCAATCACTTTCAAGACGATTGCTGGTTTTTAATATTCTGTTATTGAGCTTTATATTGACTACCAGGTCGTGATGTATGTTTTGATAACAATCATTTAAAAAACAAAACTTGATTTTAATTATATATTTATCTTTACTTTTTTATATTTTACCCTGAGTTCTGTTGACCCTTAAAACAAGATCGTGCCTTGTGTAAGAATGTTTCTCAAAATTTCTATTTGTAAAACACACAAATTCATTTATGTAAATTTCTTAACCTAATTACAGCACAACACAGAAATACAAATATATCACCTGAAATTTCAAGAAATTTAAGACAATAAATGGTTTACTATACTTTTGATTAAAATTTACTATTCAAAATTATTATTGAGTAAGATTAACAAATTATTTAAGTTAGAAATCAATTTGTGTATCTAAGCAAAACAATATTCTTAACTTTCAAAAAACAAATTAACCAAAATTAAATTTTCAAAAAAAAAAAATTAAACTACATAAAATATTTATCTATACACATTAAAATATAACACCTTATATCTTTTAACAATTTTTTATCCTATATGACCCAAGCAATGCGAATAAAATTAAAAATTTATAGAATTTAGTAAGTCAAAATTTTCCAATTTTCCCCAATATGAACTTATTAAAAGTTGAAAAATATCTCTAAATTTAGTTTTATTGTTTGAATTTACTTGTTGTCTTCAGAAAGGAAATTTAGTTGAATAATCCAACTATCAAAATTGATACCTTCAACACTATGAGGATCTAGGTAGTTATCTAAGTTCTTTTTCGTAGCCTGGTCCTGGATAGTTGCAAGTATAGTTGTAAACCTGGATGGTTATAATTCGACTGCGTTCTGACGTGTGTTCTAGATGAGGTCTGTTGAACGAGTGACGAACTGATGTCTGTCAAATTTGGATGTCCCGTATTAAAGAATTCCGTGTACCAACTTTACTAAACTTCTTCAGTCAAATTTCTCTTCTGTTTTTCATACTTAGTAGACAAATGGTTGGCTTTTTCCTTGTTTTTTTCTGCATAAGCATGTTCCTTAGGCATTTCTTGTTGCAGTAATATTCAGTTTGCAGTAATATTCAGAACCTTTTCCTTTTGTTTTGATTTTGATCTGATGGTAATTAGTGTTTCCTTTGTTAAGTGTTGCAGGGTTTCACAGCCTTCCCCCTCTACTTTTACTTCAAACTGTGTTAACGTTCATGTCCACTCCTGTTAGCTCTGGTCTGTTCCTGGCGATTTTTAATTAACTATGAATTTATCCCTTTTTTCCCTCCAAACTGACATAACTCCTAAACCCTTTGATCAACTTTGATTCTGCTTGCAAATTCTTGTTAGCCTTTATTCACTGATCTGATACAAACTCGATTTGTAGTTGTAGGCTGTCTGGTTCTGTTTTTATCGCAATTTGAAGTAATGTTTAAAATGTCCAAATTTATTTTTTGAACTGTTCTTATTTTGTAAATTTTAAGGTTTCTCTTTTATAGTCACTGCTCTATAACGATGATATCACTTCACTTTTTTGATCTGTCTCTTAGTCTCGAAGTTATACGCTCTTGAACTTAGCGTTTTATTACTTTCTACTTTATTTGATCAATACCCCCATTTAATTATTTTCATTCGCCATGTTTAGTCATTTTACAACAAACAATTCTTATTACTACATTTCAATGCTTTACTCTTCTATTTTGCCCCTTTACTTTAGTCTTTATTCAATTAAATAATTTTTCCATTTTTAATTACTCCTAACTTATTTATTTTTATTATTATTGACTCTAAATTTTATAGTTTTATAGTTCCTTACATTCTTTATCATATTCTATTATTACTTTTTCTTATTATTTCCTCTTTTACTTTTTATTAATGAAAAACCCCTTCCAGAATGATTTTGTGTGTGTGTGTGTGTGTGTGTGAGTGTGTGTTGCTGCAACGCACCCCCCGCCCGCTAATGGTGTGTTGTTGTATTTGGAGGGCTTGCAAGACTTTACAAGGTTCCGTTTAGGGTAGAGTATTAGCTTCTTCGGTGCGTATCCTTAACTCCCTTATAAAGTTCTTAATTATATATTTCACACAAGATCTAACACTACTATTTCAATCAAATCTTATGCTAACATATTACATATATCAATTTCAATTTCTATTACTACCTTACCTTATTATTCTTCTAGACTCTGTCTCAAAGGTGTGCCCTTTGGAGCGAATTTACCTCATCAAATTAAAATTACTTTCTTTTCTTTGAAACTTATCTTTGTGAGCACTTACTTTTTCTTTTTTAATTATTTTATGGAATTTAATTATTAAGGATAGTTATAAAACAAAGTACAAAGTTGTGATTTTACAAATTTATTTGATCTGGCACAATTTCAATCAACATGTGAAAGCTCCTAGATTTAAGTATTAAATCTTTTACAACAATTTATAGTCGCCTTTTTCTGACATATGATTATAAAAGTTACTTTTCTAAACAAATTGATAAACTAAAAATTCCTATGTTAATATAATATTCCTTAATCTACACAATTATATTCTTATACTATTAAATTTTACTAATCTAACCCTATTAATATTATTTTGACCAATCTGTTACTTTTTATTTGTTTGAAAATTTATTTCTGATAATGTCTCTACTTGGCTTTAATAATTTGTTTCCTTTCATTATTTAAAAATTTGTTATTTAATTTTAATTAAGTTTAAATTTTGGACTTTTAGTTTTTCAAGTTTAATAAAGATTTTATTTATTAAGATGCTTGATTTATGCAGTACCTTGTTTATGTGGATTGCACAAGTCCTTTCATCCTTCTTTTTGGATTGTAGTGGTCCCTGAAGATCTCGACCAGTGCTGTCTTCTTCCTGGAATCTTCAGAAGTTCTGTTCCTGATGAATCATCTTTCTTCGGCAATGACGACAAATATTGTTGTTGTTGTTGTTGTCCAATGGCCTTCTCTGGCTCACGCCATCTTTAGTCTTGCTTCCCAGTAGAGACCAGGGAGGTATTTTTCCCTCTGCTTCTCTTTATCCAGCTTTCTGCAGACCAAGAGATGGTCCTTGTTCATGACAGTGTCCGAGCTTTCACACAATGTGCAGTTGTCTCAATCCAAAATCTTCATCCTCTTCAGGTGTTCATTCAGGCAGTCGTGTCCAGTTGTAAGTCGAAAAATTGTGACAGATGTCCTCCTCTGCAAGTCCTTTACTTTCTCATACAAGTCTTACTTCTTACGTCTTCTTACTTCTTAGTACGGGCGTCCACATCAATCGTAGCCGATGGCCCGATGTCCAATGTACGCAGCACAAGCAAGCTGCCAATGTTTTTTGTTTTTAAGGATGTCCTCAAAATCGTTGACTTCTGCTCTTAGTAGATCACGTGAAAGAATTGGATAGCTGCAACGCAGAAGAATGTGCTCCAGATCCTCTTCATCGTCTTCGCATAATGCACAGTGAGACGAATCGGAATAGGTATTTCTGCGTCACTATGTGACCGATTCTAGCTCTTGCTGCGAAAGATGCTAGTTGTCTTTGCACCCCTTTATATAAGTTCCCGTCAGTTGGTAGGGGTTGAATCTTGTGTAGGTGTCTCCCAACGGTTGACTGATTCCATTTGTCCGACCAGGCTTTATAAAAATATTTGTTGCTTTGGTTCCTACAGTGAAGCAATGAAACCTTCTTCTCATCTGTAGGCTGCATTTTAGAGGCTGCTTTCGCTATTTGGTCCGCAACCTCATTTCCGTATACGTCACAATGCGATGGTACCCACTGCAAAGTAATTTCACATCCATGGCTCTGTAGTTCACGAATCAGGCGTCTAATTTCCAAAATACGAAAAGCATATGCCATAGGTTCGGGGTTCAAGATAGCCTGCAGAGCACTTTTGGAGTCCGTTAAGACACACACCTGCGATATTTTCAACGATAAACAACTTGTAAGCGCTGCATTTATAGCTAGTAATTCTGCGTCCATACTGGACAATGAGTTTGCTGGCACGTAAGTACCTATCACCAGTTGTTTGATTGAAGTAACCGGCACACGCAACTTTTCTTTCAATGTCCACTGAGCCATCGGTGAATATCTTGATATGGCGATCATAAAGCTCATTTATCATGGACAGTGCTTCATTTTTCAAGATTGCCGGGTGGTTCTTTTTCGTTAGCCGGTTTGGTAGTTCCATAACAATTTCCACTCCATTCCATATGCCTGGTCTGTCGTCGTATGTCACTGGGATGGTTTCAGGAACGCCACACATTAACATGGAGGCCATGGACCTAATTTGACACGTGAATGAGTTTCTGATGTTACTGCTTGCATTTATCACGCGGCGTAAAGGATGATTGAGCGTTGACGACTGTATTCTTAAGTATTTGGTCCACATATATATTTGCCTTCTGATATATATTTCAATAGGTTCAACACCCAGTTCCACGTCCATGGCGGAAGTGGGAGTGGTGCTCGGGCATCCAAGGCATGTACGGAGAGCCGCTGCTTGAATGCGGCCTATTTTGTCAATGTGTGTTTTGGCTGCAGCTCCCCAAACTTCACAGCAATAGGTAGCTTTGGAGCGTTCAAAGGCTAAGTAAAATGATCTTAGTGTTGATGTGTCTGCACCCCAGTTGCGACCGGCCACTATTTTGAGTGCATTCAGCCACGATGTGCACTTCTCTAAAACATAGTCCACTTGCTTTGCCCAACACAATTTTGAATCCAACACCACTCCCAACAATTTTGGGTTAGGGTTAAATTTCACGGGAATATCCTGTATTCGTAACTGCGGTATGTAGTTTGCTAGATTATTTCTTCTCGTGAAAAAAGAGCACTCTGTCTTGTCCAGAGATATTTTAAATGACCACTTTCCACACCATTCCATTATCCTGTGTAGAGTTAGTTGAACCAAATTTATCGCTTTGAGATGGTCTTCATCCGATGCCCAGATCGTGCAGTTATCCGCAAATGTACAGCTGGACACTCCAGGAGGGAGCTGGGCCGAGAAATCGTGAAGTTAAAGAGGGTTGGGTAGATAATTCCACCTTGGGGAATGCCATTTGCAACAATGTTATTCGATGAAATCTCATATTTCGAATCTCATCTCATACAAGTCGAATACATCTTCATAGGACTTGTTCCTTATGTCCTCTTTGACCTTATTGGTGAACTCAAAATGAGATGCTCCTTTCAGTTCGCCAATCCTTGCTTCCAAGGTGTGTACTCTTCTTGGTTTCTGTATTATGTGAGTTCCTCGTTTGGCCAGCTCATCTGCTTGCTCATTGCCTTGTATGCCTACATGTGATGGGATCCACTGCAGAACTATTTTCTTAGTAATATGCTTGACTATTTTATACGTCATAAAAAAAGACGACAAATATTAGTTGGATATTTGCCGGAATTCGTAGTAAAGATGTCTTCTGTAAGTTGAGTCCGGATGTAGTGTTGTCTTCTTGAAGGCCGACCCTGCTTTTGGTTATCGTAATTAACCTTGAGAAGTACTGAACACTGACAAATTTTTCTATGCGACGATTCCTCTTCAGACTTACGAAAAGTGTGTGATCTTCCTGGATGTTGGTATGAGACTGTCGATCTGACCTGCAGGAATTCAGCTCGTCGAAATTTGTGCTATACAGGATAGCCAACTTCTTCTTTTTTGGTTCTTCTTTCATTTATCATTTTATTTCGGTTTTTCTATTTTAATTAAATTTTTGTTGAACTCCTTTTGACTTATTTAACTATTACGCCGTTATCTCCATAGCTTTTGATGAATTTTTCCTTATATTTTAGTTATTAGTTTTATTGGCAGTTTGTACTAGGGTTGGTATGATTCCCTCTCTACTTGCAATTTACGATCTTGCGCGCGACCTTGAAGTTCGTGTTTGGACCTGAAAACTTTGTTTTTTGCTGTTGATTTCTTCAATTATTCGTCATAACTCTCGTTCGCTTTGTTCGATCTTCTTTCTGATGGTCTCATTTTGAAGCCCCTTTCTTCCTGGTTCCTTTCAAACTTTATTTGAAACGGTGCGACCTTTATTTCTCCTGTTATGAAGACTTGAAGATTTCGTAACTTTTCCCAATTTACTTATTGTGCTTTTGGAAAAATTTTAAATTTTCTTTTTGATTAGTGTTCCTCTTATGTTGAAAGTCTCAAAACTGTTCCCCTCTTCTTCCTGGCATCTCTGGTTCACTAGTTATGGTACTTTCTGCATGTTTGGTTTTTATTAGCTTGTTATTTTATTGTGTTTAATTAAATTTTGATTTTAATTCTTATTTATTATTTATTGGTCTTTTGATCATTTACGTCTATTATTAGATTTTTAATTCCTTTAGTTTTATAAAAGTTTTTCGTTTTATCCCGTTTTATTTTACCTATAACTTTTTAATTATTTACTTTACAAGTTTATTTTATTATTATATTTTACTTGCTCTACACAATGACATTATTTTTATTTTCAATTTTGAATTTCGAAATTTTAACATGTGTTTTAATGGGACGTTTTCATGTTTAAACCGGAAAGTTTGTCCATTCCTGTCTGGACAATCTGACCTTGACTCCGTTTAGCAGAGCTACGTTTAACTTTTACTATACTAATTTGAATTATTTTCCTAACTTCTACAATTTTTGTTGGATTTTATTGAAATTTTATTATTTTGCAATTTTCAAAATTATTCCTTGGGATCGGTTCAATTAAACCGTCGCAAATTCCCCTCTTAAAAAACTAAAATTTTGATCTTAAAAGTTCTTTTAAGTTTTTTAAAATTTTATGTTTCTTGAACGTTTCTCTAACTTATCTTATCTCTCTAGTACAATTTTTCTCTTCTTATTCCTAAACAACATATTTATTTTTATTTAACATTAGATTTAACTACTTTCTATAAACAACCTTATTACTAACATGAATTGTGAATTAATTTGTGACATACATTTTAAACAATTTAAAAATATGACATATTACAAATGAAAATAACCCTTATTCTATACAAAATACATATATTTTTCTCATGGTATATATATAGTTCGTTCCGTCCTTCTCTTATCTGAAACAGTCTATTTTATATGATTATATTTGATTATAAACACTTTAACTTTCCTTTACACATTTTATAAACATAAATTTTGACACAATTTTAATCACTTTTGGTACAACGGTGGGTTACATAAATCAAGCCATCCTTTCTTTCAATTGAATTTACGCTTGGTTGGATCACCCTAAGCAAAGTAACAGAGAGGTATTGTGTTGGACTGATTAACTTGCCATTAACTTCCGGTACAATTCTTCCCCCTTGTCTGGCTACTTATCAATTAAAGCGGAAGAAACAATCTCTACCTTAATTTAATTTACACTATTAAACTGTGTTTCGGATGTTCAGCTTTAATGACCTGACCTACATTACTGTTCTGTCCTAATTTCTCCCCTCGTTTATTTATTCAGCTGGTTTCCCTTTCTACTGTTGCACTTTTAATTTAGGAATTAATTCTTTTGGACTGACTACTTATTATTTTGAACTTTATTTATTATTATGAATTTACTGATTTTACTTATTCTCCTTTCTATTATTGTTAGTTTACATATTTACAGTTATTATTAATTTTTGATTTTTACTTTAGGTTTTTGCCTAATCAATTGTGGTATGCCTTTATGTCTTTTATGTCGTAGATGCCTTTACTTTTTTGCAAGTTTTGGTCGTAGAGTTCATAGGTTTTTCTCCCGATGATTCTTCTGACTTCATACGGACCACCGTAAATCAACAACAATTTTTCTGTCTCCTGTTTTTTTGCATTTGACCGATTTCCTTTTATTATCAATACCTGGTCACCCACCTGGAATCTGGTTTCCTTTAATTCTTGATTTCTTTTTTCCGAGCGCCTATTTCTTTTTTGAACCATTTTCCTTAAACAATTTCTTTTCTTGTCTTCCCATGATTCTGTCTCCCTTAACCTTTCATCCTCCGGAAAGTAGGTATTCCATATGTATTGTGGTTCTCTGTTGTGTTGTATTTGTTCTGGCGTGTAACCCGTCGTATCATGAGGTGTTCTTTTCAGAAGATCTTCCATAAACCCTAGGTATCTATTCCAAATTGTTTGCGTACTGTTGCAATATGTACGTAATATTCGACCGATTTCTTTATTTACTCTTTCAGCCTGGTTCACTTGTGGATGTCGGATTGGTATTATTATGTGTTCTATTCCCGTGTCCCCTATCCATCTTTTCCATTGTCTGGACGTGAATGTGGCTCCATAATCGGATAATATTTTTCTTGGTTTCCCCTCTCCATTCATATACTCTCGCAATTTGTCTATAGTATTTTTGGTCGTTGGATTCCTGACAGCGTATAGCTTTACAAATTTAGAAAATACGTCTATTATTACTAAGATATGCTTCACATTTCCTAGGACTTTAGGTAACGGTAATAAATAATAATGCGTGCGTGTGTGCATGCGTGCATGTGTGTGTGTGCGCGTGCGTGTGTGCATGTGTGTGTGTTAGAGTAATCAAGTAGGGTGACTCTTAAATTTGAGAAATACAAAGAGTCTTACATTTACAAAAAAGAAAGAAGCAGTTAGGGTTATGGGTGGTTTAAAAAAAAGAGTCCTGCAGCATATATTGAACTAAAGGTAAACAAGTTTATAACAAAGATTTTTATGATTATAACACCAGAAAAGCAAACGACTTATGATATCTGCCTATTAGACTAAATGTTTACAGAAGGCTGGTGTAGTATTTATCAATAAATTTCCAGACCGCAAAAGACTGGAAGAAATTTAAAAAATAGCTTAAGACAACTTTTATTGTCCGAGTCTTTCTACTCGGTTAGTGAATTTAGTAGCCATTTATATCATGTATTAATCTTTCAATCACTCAGTGGAGTCTATTTTTAATGTGATATTTTTATTCAATTTTGAAAATTTTGGTAAATCCAATTAGCATTTTAAGTGTATGTTCTATGTTCTGTTTATTTGTAATCACTAATTTATTGCACCATTTTATTATTAAATGTATTAAATTTTATTGAAATGAAAAGTGACTATGGCCATAAAAATGTACTTATGTCTTAAGCTGAAATAATTGTAATGAAATAGTGAATTTAAATTATAATTAAAAAGGAACAATAAGTTCATTTTATTGACAGCTGTTTTTGAAATTTCATTGATTTGTAGATTGTGGAGGGACTTTTTCATCAACTATAGGAGAGCTCAAGTCACCCAACTTTCCAAGAAATTATCCATTAAACAAAGAGTGTGTTTTCATTATTCAAGTCCCTACAGGTCAACAAATACAGTTGACAATTGAAAAATTTAACTTGGAGTCCCATTCTCGTTGTGATTATGATTACCTTGAGATTAGGTAAGTCAAATATGAAAAAAATTAGGCTGAGATCTGTAGCATAATAATTACTTTTTCAGAATGTAACATTTATTCTTTCAATTTTCCTTTTCATTTTATTATTTTGATTTCCATCTTCAGATTAATTTTCACTCAGTGTAACAGTCAAATTATAATTAATGTAATGTACGCTATGTGAATATGATGATTTAAAAAAGTAAAATAGGGGGCAACTCTGTATTGCCTGGTAATAGAACTGATTATAATCTTGTATACTGAAAGGTTATTTATATTGTTACAAGGTACTGTATACTCCTTGTTATTATTTTTGTGCTCAATGTAGTTTTTAGTTTTAATGCAGATTATAGGTTATGTATTAAAGTAGTTTTAAGATATTGCCATATTCAACCTACGGATTTTCCCAAGAACAGGAATATACACCATTAGCCGCTTTCGCCAAGGTCATTGATGAGGTACTACGCTGATAGGCCAAACCACTGGAAGTAGGGTGGAGGTGAGAATATGGCATTTTAGCTTCAGATTTCATATTTTGTTAGTATTAGTTCAGATCCCTCCGATGATGGTAACGTGGTTACAGAAATGTACATCAGGGAATTACAATAGCATAAGGCAAATAAATATTTCATTTTATTTGTGTTTGTGTTATTGTACCAAACTTGTGGTAGGGGATTCAGTGATTAATAGAGTTGACCACCTGTAGAAGCCGTGAAATGAGTTGGTTTTTTTCTCACCATTTTCTGTATGGAAATTCATTCAATATTAATATCATGTTGTTCAGCGAGCTCTTTCTTTATTTCTTCCGTGCAATCGTTCACATCAAGGCAAGAAATAACGCCTCGAAAATTTCATATTTTTATGAGGTTCAACACACACATTAACAACATCAAAACAGGACTTCATTTGTAATAGAAAGTGACTCTTTTTATGAGAGTCAGTCTGTATTAATAAAGTCACATTTCACAGTTTTCTAATCAAACAAACAAATCCTTCAGCACCAGTTATGGTTTTATTAATCAAAATGGGGAAGATCTTTGACAGATCTGACCCCTCAGTACTTTGACGGACAATAAGCAATCTGGGATCAAATCCCTGGATCCTTATGTCCAAATTTCAGTTTGTTGCTTTTGGATCACATTTGATCATTTCTAAACCCCAGAACTCTGGGCCCCAGAATATCCTCTTTAACTGGACTGGTTAGGAATTAGTCCAGATCTGAAACTGTAGAGGGAGTGTCTGACACCTCCCCCTTCGCGAACACTTCCTGACCCAGGTCTGAGGACCGAAGTGGCTGGGTACTGAGCAGAAAACTGCGAATACGTCTTCACCAGACCAGGCTCACATCGGCTTACCAGATTCAAAGGTTGTCACATTTTGGTCTGGCAAACACTTCCAGACGTGCTATGGGTCTTCATGGTTAAAAACTCCCTATTTATAATGTACAGTGTATATGTATTCATTTTGTTTGTGATATGTGAAGAGTATCAGCCTTTAACAAATGTAAAAAATATATGACTGTTGTATGTGTTTGTATACTTGGAGAAAGTGTGTTAACTGTTCTATACCTGTATAGTTCGGGTTCCGCAAGGGACGGTAGACCCCAATCGAGAACACTGCGATGAGAATACTAACTTAAGGTGAAAGTGTAACTGTATAATGTAGGTGAACTGTGAGTATATGGCTATATGTATGATAGTTTAAGAGCTGTGAGTGTTAAGTGAGTGTTTGACTGGGGACCTCAAGGGACGGCAACCCCTCTTATTAGGTGCAGCTAGTTTGCCCCCTCTCCCCTACAGAGTGTGCAACTACTGAACTAAGTCCTTATAATGATTTTGTTTGATTTCTATTATTATTATTTTAATTAATTTTTTTTTTTTTAAATCTACTGATGTTTAAAAAATGTAAATGTAAAGATCACTTTGATTCACCATCGTGTGATATGTTTTACATATCAGTCGTGCTCATTAAAAGTCAGCAGGATGAAATGGCTCAGTGTTGCCAGGGGAATATAAGTAATATTATAAGGGCGGCTAGTAGAGTGAGTGTCGCACACAGAGCTATTTTGGGCTTGCTGTAAGCTTTTGTATGTATTGATAAAAAAAATCTTTGTTATTTATAATCATACAAAATTCACTCTTAAAAATAAATGAGCAGATGAATAAATTTAATTGCACTTTATTTATTACTCTCTAGGAATGGTGGAACGGAAACTTCACCTTTAATAGGAAAGTACTGTGGCACAGATATTCCATCAAACATTAGATCGCTTGCAAATACATTGTATCTGAAGTTTGAATCCGATGCTACTAACACATTTTCTGGTTTCCGTTTGCTTTGGGATGGTACCAGCACAGGTAGGCCTATATGTTTGAAGGTTTTATTCTAACTAATTGAAATAATTATAAATATTAAAGGGTTTGAATTTAATTTATTTTTGAAAAGAAAAAGAAGTTACTGTTCATTAATATTGGGCGCCAGGTAATACTTTGATTACTAAATTGATTTGATATTATTTTTTAAGTTAATTTAATTTTAAAATATCTCGGGATCGTGAATTCTTTTTAAAGTGTACTTCAGTGGTATTTAAAGAAAAAGTAGAAGTTCTTTTTCCTGAAACTGAACACATTTTATTGAACAACATGAGTTATGAATATACATGGAAATTTGTTATAATTTCTTACATTAAACATCTTATTTTAAATAGTTTTATTTATCTTTTTAAGAAAGTTAAAATTTTAATAGTTGAATCTACTTTTTATGGTTGCAACTCATTAAAAATGAATTATAAAAGAAAACAGATTTATTTTATCTGCTTTAAAATTATTGAAATTACTTTATTTTAGTAAAATTATGTCTTTCAAATAGACATCCTTTATCTTAAAGCATAAAATTTTATTATTTTAAAACAACAAAAGCTTCTAATATCTAAAAATCCTATAATTAATATTTTTAACAAAAAATTTGACTTAAGTATTTTTACAATGTTTGAATAGAATTGTCTTTTATACATGTTACCAGTCCTTTTGTAGAGCTCGATTTTTGCCTTGGGAAAATGATGAGTTGTCGCTCTGATGGTGAACTCCCGCCATCTTTCTGCATGTGCAAAGCATTGTCTTGGTGCTGGATTAATCGAGCTGATCTATCTTTTCTCTGGTTCCCATCATCTTATTGTTAGTGAACATATTTTCGAACTAATCTATTAATGATTACACAGTTTAATGTTATTTTATGAAATGTCTTCACTTGATTGTCAAATGATATCACTCGAGACTGTTTTGGAAACCACGTGTACACCCTTTTTGTTCATACAAATAAAAGTTCAATTTGAATTAATGTTCAACGTATTTGTTGTTCACAAAACATCTATCAATTTACTTCATACCCTGTCAGATATAATTACATAATCTGAAAATACTTAAACTGTCTAGTGTGCAGCCATTTTATTGCTCATTATCGGTTTGTCTAACATTACAACCCGTCTCTCTCATTTAGAAACTTATTTTTCGAATGTCTACACTAATAGTTACTGTTTATACATTTCTATTCTTTATCTATCACGTTGATGTCACGTCAAATTACATATTTGCACAAAATTCACTATTCCATGAAAACTTTTTACCACCAGGGCAATACGTCCATCTAGCTCAAACACTACTTTCCGACTGCCGTTACAAGCTAAGAAAAGCTTGCATAAAACCACGTTTTCCCTACACGATTTTACTTCCGCCTGACAACCAACACTTTTTATCACATATACACAAAATTCTATTCAATTTATAAGTGTACATTAATCTTAAACATTTTTATATTACAATATATTCTTCTGGATATATTTGACAATTATTTTGCTTTTATTTTTAAATCATTTCTCTAGATTTTAATTTGACCCGCATCGTTGCTTCTCCCAAATTTAAAACCAATCACGTCTCTCCATTTATAATCACTCAACCAATCACGTAATTTCTTTTAGATCATGTTTTCATGGTAATATTTCAAAATTTAAAAATGCACATATTACATAATCTACGCCATAGTATTTGTACTGTGGTGAGATGACTTAAATGCCAGTGAGACATAAAGCAAAGTGCAGTTAAGATTTTCCCCAACGTCTGTTTCCAAATTAATCACTCTGTTATCCACTTCTCCAACATTTTATCTACAGTTGACTCAATTAAACCAATGTATGTGTTACACTTTTCATAATCAAATGTATGTTCAGCAGATGGTAAGCTGATGGCTGGAGCAGGGGTTAAACTATCACTAGTAGATCACACCTTCCTTACACTTGCATTTAAATCATCTCCCCATAATATTAGGACAAGTGTGTATGTGGTGTTGTAATATATCAAGAAAAACAAGTTAGAATCCCAAAATGTTTTTATTTTCTAACATAACTAACTATATTGATGTATGAAAAGAGTTTTTGATTGGTGAAAGAAAATAAATACTTTTTGTTTAAAATTTGATATTAGCAAAATCCATTTTAAAGTCACTTGAGAAAAAATAAATTATATGCCATATATCATACAAATGTTGTAAGCCATTGAAAATATCAAGCCTCCGAGACAGTCCTTTCCAGCAAAGTCAACAGTTAAAATATCAGATGTCATGCAATCACTCTTGCACATTCTGGAGTTATTATTAAAATGTAAACTATAGCTTAAAATCAGCACCACTAGAATAAAATCTTGATTCATCAAAACTGAATAACTCACGTGACCATTTTAACCTATTGGAATTAGGAAATCATAAAATCTATAACTAAAAGAGGAGAGGGAGAATCGGATAGAAAGAGAGAGCTCATTTGTTCAGGCCCAGATAACCAACACAATAATAATAATAATAATAATAATAATGAAAGAAGTCTAAATGTAATTTAAGTAAAAGTAACATACAAGTATAAATTTATTAAAATCGAAAGCCTTAAAAAAGAAACTAGTGACTTTAAAATTAATCTTATAGTTTCGTGACAATAATAATAAAGTGAAAATAAATAATATATGATAGTGCTTTTTTTTCCTTTTTTTTTTTTTAAAGGGTTTAAGAATATATAATGTATATTTTTCAAAAGATGTTTTTCTAATATTAAAGTGTTATTCAAAGACTCTGTTTATATATATATATATATATATATATATAGAGTGTGTGTGTTTTTAAAGCCTTGAGTATAGGAAGGATATTGTGAGATGATACTTATTAAAAAAGGTTCGTTTGTAAATAATAATGTATCATGGTTGAAATATAGATTGTGATTTGATTTTAGTTTCGCTAGTTCACTAAATTAACTTATGACTTCACTTACCCAAACATAACAAATGAAGTCATAAGATCTTAAATCGTGAGATTTATTTTAAATGGTTTCCATTAATCGAATTATAATGTAGTTTTAAATAAAAGCTGCATTAAATAGATTTACAAAACCTGAATAGACATACAAAAAAACAACTGTAACATCTAATCAAGAAAAAAAGAAGGTTCTTAACAGCTGTTTCTGTATGTTTGAATTTCTTATTTTTCTCTTTTCCACAATATTTAAAGTTTCGGCCTCGTGAATTATGGAAGGGAATTCATTCATACAAGTATTGAGGTAGTGGGGATGTACAATTTGGGGTATTTGCTTCATGAATTAAGACAAAGTCTTCTACTTTAAGATTAGGCTGATCTTTAGTCCATTTACAACACTGTTGAAACTGCTGTAATTTATTCTTTTGCCATCTATTCCATAATTGGTGAGTCATGGATTGTATCATCTGCCACTGTATTAACCAGTTTATAGGAATATCAGTGAGTTGTTGTTGTTCAGACAAAGCAATCAATGGCCATTCTATAAGAATATGTTCAGGTGTAAGGACATCTAATTCATTGGGATCGCTGGATAGTGGTTTAGAATTTATCATTGCTTCAATGTGTATGTATAAGGTTTTGAATTCTTCTAAAGTTAAAACTTGCTGGTCTATTGCCTTGTAGAAATGACGTTTTATGCTACGAACTGTTCTCATATGAATAGTCTTCCCATATGGCTTGCTATAGGAGGGATGAAGTGAAATTTAATTGTAATATCAAACAAAAACTGTTGAAGTGTATATCTTTGGTTTGAGAATTCTATGGTTTAGGAGTTTCTTTACAGCTCTTTTTAACTGATTCGAGGCAGTAACAAAATTAGTAACATCATCTAAATATAAGTCTGAAGATAATCCTCTATGACTAACAAAGCGAATTTAAAACAGCTAAAAAAGTATTAGCTGATAGATCTGTGACAACTTTAATCTGTACGGCCTTTGTCACAAAACAAATGAATAGGCATAAATATGCTTTGAAAAATTTGAGGTCTGTGTAATTAATGTATTTTTATATCAAAGGGTCCAGCATAATCACAATCAGAAGATTTGAAGACAGGTGAAGACTGAGCTGCGGGTAAATTTTCCATTTTAGGTTGCGTAACTTTTGATTTATATTAATAGCAAGTTATGCATTTAAATATATGGAAACGAATGACTGATTGTGCAGAGAGAATTCAATACTGTTGTGTGATTATTGATTGAAGTAACTGTGGAATCGTGTTATGTGTTTCAAGTGGAAATAGTCAATAAGAAAGTTTGTAATATGGTGAGTTTCTTAAAATTAAAGAGTGTTTTATATCATATTATAGAGGTGAATGCTTTATCTTTCACCTACGCTTAGTAATTCATCACGCTCAAGAAAAGGTGATAAATGGATAAAGTGTGGACTGCAAGGTTTTTCTTTCATTTTATGTAAGAAATGTCTTCTGTTGGGAAGAAAATGTATGAAGTAAATCCCATTCATTGTTGACTGTCGCAATACATGTATTAATTACAACAGATTTCATTTCAGATATTTTATCTTCATTCAGTCTTTCAAATGGATTTAGGCCAATTTTCAGAAGATAAAGAAAGCCAAGAAGGTCTGTCAAACCATGATTTATTTTTGATAAGCTCTGAAGGATATAAGCCTTGGGTTTTACAATCAATTGGATTTTGAAAGAACATATTTCCAATACTTAGTGTTATTTCTTGGATATGAGATTCTCTGTTAACTACAACCAGTAACTGAACCTATATGATCTTGAGTTTACAGTTTTTTTTATACAAAAATCAAGTAAATCTGATAACAAGTATGTGATACCTAATTCTAATATGGGTAGTGAAGTGAGTTTCAATGGGGCAACTCGAGTTTTGGTAATACTGTAATTAGTCTAACTATTACTTGTCCTTCTGGATTTACAATTCTAATATAAAATATGGATGCAATACCCTTTGTACTTGCATCATTGATACTATGAAGCTATATATATAAAGGTATCTCGAAAAGAAGTTGAGTGGTTGTAATTAATATTATAGATATCCCCTAACTGTTGGCTTGATTTATTATGTAAAAATGATTTATTATGTAATGTTTCTTGAAACAAAAGAAACAAGTCCTAAGGGTTTTGCAGTCTTTGGTTTGATGGATTCGTAAACAATTGACACAGTATCTCCTATTAGTATACAGTTTATGAAAATCACTGTATTTGTATACTAGATGCCCAGTGTTGTTACAAAACAAACATACAGCAAACATGACTTACTTGACTTATTTCCTTTTATCTCCTATTGGAGCATAGGGCGTCCAGAAGAGCTCTCCATCTGTCCCTGTCTCCAGCAAGTGCCTTCATTTCTCCCCAAGTCTTGTTAACCTCTTTTGCTTCTTTAATATCGGTCCTCTTCCAGGTTTCTCGGGGTTGACCTCTTCTTCTGACAACTTGCGGGTTCCAATCTAGGGCCTCTTTCTCAATGGTTCCATCTGGCTTCCTCAGTGTATGTCCTAACCACCTCCACTTCCTCTCTCGAATCTGCAGTTTGACCCAAATTTGACCTGTTTCTCTCCATAAATCCTCGTTTGTAATGATCTCAGGCCAATGAATGTTCATGATACGGCGAAGACACCTTCAGCAAACATACAGATTCATAATTGATGGTTTGAATTAAGACATGTAGGCCTAGCATTTTTTCTATGCTTAAATTTTATTAATTTTTTTAAAATTATTAACATTCACATTTAATAAAAGTTTGATTAAAATAATAGGTAAAGTATATTTTCAGTGAGACAATGTTTTATATCGATATTCATACATAAATCATCAAACTATGGGTAAGTGTTTACAAAATTAAGAAATGTTTAAATAGAGAAATGTGTTTTATAGGATGTGGTGGGAGTATGACTGCAGCCACAGGCTCGATATTTTCCCCTAACTATCCCCAACCATATGGCAATTTTGGAAGTTGTTATTGGAAAATCACAGTATCAAAAGGTAGCAGAATTCAGCTTACTATTGTAGACATTGACTTGGAAGACCACATTGGATGTAATTTAGATTATATTCAGGTAAGTTGAAAATGTTTTGAGCTTGTGTTTCATCAATTTAAATTTGTACAAGGCATGTTTTTAAGTAAGGTCCAGTTTGTATTTGCTGCATATTTATACTACACAAACAAATGGCACTAGCATAGTATATTTTAAAAGTGATACAAAAGCAAGACAGCGGTGCCGTTTATTTTGAAAAAGGCGAATGAACTTTCACTTGCAATCCTGCAAGTTTTTACAGAAAAATAAACAAGGTTAAACAAGATGGAAGTTATGTAATATGTTTTACAGATCTTCAACTTTTAGTCAACTTTACCAAATAATTTTTTTTTTCTTCACTAAGACATTACAAAATTATTAATGCTAATTAATTAAATGAATTATTAATTAAAAATGAAATTTGGTGATTCTATGATCAAAGCTTATCGATGTAAACAAAGTGACTTTTCACCTGGTTTAATAATTTGTGTCTGTTCATTGATTCATTTGTGTTAAGGATTAATTATTAATTAGATGTTATTCTTCTTTGATTTATACTTTCACTCAAAGTAAATCAACGGCCAGGTAAGATCTCACACAAATGCTAGTACTTTTGCAAGAGTCCATGTTGTAAGCTCTTTTTTATTAAGAAATGTATCAAAACTACACTACTTCATCGCTTACGTTATCTGTCTGCAACAAATTTGGTAGTTTCTTGATACAGATCAGGCCATCTTATCACGTGACCTATCAGCTGTTTGGTATAACTTGATATCATAGAGTGCCAGACTGTGCTGAACTCTGTCCATAACAACTTAAAGCCACATTTATCATGTGGTACAGGGGTAATAAGTAACCCAACACTCTTTCCAGAGTGGTTGCATAGCTCTCACCCAATACAATGTTTTTAGCACCCCCAAAAATTATGGCATAACCATTTAAAAGTAAATTTATCAGTTATTTATTCCACTCCCACCACCACAGTCTTAATGGAAGCACCTGGGTAGACGTAATCGACTACATGGTAGTCCACTAAGCTATTATTTAAAACATTAGCAATACCACGACTGTGACTGTCTCCCACTATTAATATTTTATTTATTCCCCCAGTATCCTTTAAAGGTGTTCCCTTATTACTTTTTAGTCTTATTATTATTTAGAATTTTTTGGTATTTACTGGTGGTTTTGAGCACCTTTTTTTTCTCAGACCACTAGGCTTTTGATCTAGAAGGGGTTTTCCCCTTCTCAGTGTACAAAACAACTTTACTTTGCACATCAACATCAACCCCACGGTTTTATTGGGTGAGCTTTATGTTTTTTCTTCTTTTCCCAAACTTTCAGTTTTAAAGATAAATTCTGTTTTCTTGTGGTATCCAATTCATTTTCTATTTTTAAAAGATATTATTTTGGTACTCAATTTTATTTCTTAGAATTGACAAAATTTATAACAAAATTTTATTTTGTTTTCTTAGGAATTCATTTATCCTAGTGTCACAAAAACTACAAAAATCAAAATTGTCTAAACTGTTGTTTAAGCTACTATGTTTCTCCATTGAAAAAAAGTAAACAGCAATTTTTATTAAAAAGATATTCCTGTAGATATGTCAGTTCTAAAAGTCGTTAAAGGTTTTGTTTTCCTAAAAAATTCATAAAAAATAATAATTTTATGCAAAACCTAACTTGTAGGATATCATTTTTCCTCAGAAAGATGTGCAGAATTTATCTATGTAAAATATATATATATATATATATATATATATATATATTATATATATATATGAAACGGTTTTGGAGTAAATGTGTTAGGTGTCAAAAAATGAAGTTAACATTTTTCAGAAAAACCTGTATCATCCAAAATCAATTGCTTACCACCTTTTTCAAGATATACAAAAGTTTTGTATAATATTTGTGAATATATTTAGGAAAAAAAATTAATTTGTTACATTTTCAAAAAAAATTGTTTTACGAAAAAGGGAAAATGTTTTGCCTAATTTGAAAAATCAACATTAAATTATTAAATTTATTAAATAAAATTGTTAACATTTTATGAACTTTTGGTTGTATGGTATAAATCTATGGGAAATCATCTTTAAAACAGTATACAATTTATTGCCGTAGGATGACTTATTCTAGGGTAAATGTTGAAATGCAAAAAAAAGTGATTGATTTCTTGTCACATAAACACATAAACACGGAATAACGGAATACCACATAGAGGGATATACAAAGTTAGGAGCAAAAAATCCAATCCAAGCAAGCTTCTTGACAAGTCTCCAAGATATGGGACAAACAAAAGTGTACATTAAAAAACTGAATAAAATTGGTTTTTCACGTTTTTTAACTTTATAAGCAATTTTTAGACTATAATATAAAATTGAGAACCGTCATTTTGGGAGAGAAAAATCTATCAGTGACAGTCTAATGAAAAACAAATTCTGACTTTTTTAAGTAGCAGTAATTTTTAATTTTGTTTTCAGGTGTTTGATGGCTCAAGTATAAAAGGCAAACATGTTGGAAAATACTGCAATGGCAACCATCCACCTCACATTTTGTCATCTTCAAATCAGTTGTATATTGATTTCGTATCTGATCTGAGTTTGGAAGGAAGAGGATTTCACCTATCCTATACTTCAGGTTCATAATACCTCATCATTCTCTAGAGTAATATTACGATTCTTACAATCCAAAATCATATTTATGAGAACAGTCTAACACACTGAAAAATTAACCACATTTAATTTATTAATCATTAATAAGTGAATAGACCTTTTTTATGTTATTTTAGTCCATTTTATTCTTTCAAATTATCAATTATATTAGTATAATTTATTCAGTCATTAGCCATCATTCGTATATATAAAGTTAATACATGACATCTCGAGAAGGTGATAAGCCAGAAGATATAAATAAGAAACGAGCAAACGTAGCCTAGTACTGTGATAGAAATCAAAACTAAAATTAGTATTCAAATTAAATTTGAAATAATAAATATTTTGTAAGAACCTTACATTTAAACCTAACCACATTCGCAATGATTCACACAATTTAAAAAAGTTGAAATGCATGTTCAAAAGGTATAGAACATTTTGTAGTTGTAATAATCAACATTGTAACTTGTTCCGAAATTTTTTATCAAAAAAGAGAATTTTAAATAATCAGGTAGCCGATTAAATTAAAAAGGTACTAAAAACTGCAATTTAAAAAAAAATTCTAATTTAGGTTTTTGGAATAATCAATTTTGATATCTGAAATTCCTAAAACGATATTTAAATTAGTTTCTTGTATAGATCTTTGATAAAACATCTTCAGAACTGTAAATATGTAATAGTATTTTAAAAACAACATTATCAAATTTCTAAATATAGGAAGGCATAAATCACAAACCGACCACTTCAGCATTTTACTATTTTTGTTCTGTGAATTCATAACAGATATCAATATAGTATTTCCCTCGCCTCAACATGTAATATTATATTGTATTAAACCAAAGAAAACAGAATTATAATAGATTTTAGACAATAATTTTGCAAAATATACAACGTTTTAAGTTAAAAACAGACTTTTGAAGAAAAAAAAAATCATGAAACATTTTGTTCAACTTTAAAACTTCAACATATTTTACTGTCGACTTGGTTAATTTTTACACAATTTTACAAATAATTAGTAGAAGAAAATTTATCATAATTACAACATTTATAAATCAGACCGTTTGAAAATTCAACTTTATATTGTAATTTTAAAATAATATAAAGTGTTTTCGTCCTTGTTTTTTAAAGGCGATAAAACTATTGGTCATTGTTGCCTAATAAAATAAAGAAGAAAAATGTTGCACCATTTTGCTGAATTTTATTTGGATGAACTGGATCCAACAAAGGGAGTGCACATGTCAATATGATTTTTTGTAAAAAATGTTAGTTATATATTTATACGAATTTTCCAGATGCTGACCTGTTTAAAGAAAGGTTTGTATAAGCACCTTTTGCATCCAACATACTTCTATTTTCAAAGCTGAGGAGCTAATTACAACAATGACCAAACATACAGTATAACATATTCATCAACAACTTAGTATAGTTTTATTTAATAATTTAAGTTATAACATATTATTTTTGAATTATATCTTACATTGTTAACACTTCTTTAGATATTTATTTAATTATTATTTTTTGTTTTCCTCTTTTATATTAAACAATTTTGTAAACATTTTATTTAGTTAAGGTAGCATTCTGGTAAAAAAAAAGTTTTTATTATTAAGAATTGAATTAATTTTTACTTGGCCATAAAAGAATAAATTTACTTTGAACATCCATAAGGAAAAAAATTAATATTTTGAAAATAGTCCCTTTGGGGCTGCAAACTGAAAACCACCCATTAATAATATTAAAAAATATATAATTAAAAATTGAGTTATTAATAGATAGATGTCTAATTCTCAAAATAAATAATTCGATGTAATTAATTATTTACTTATTTTTAATAATTCTGTAAAATATAAATGAACATTTAAGAAATAAATTTTGAAAAGTAAACTTTTTTAAAGTTAAATGAAGAAAATATCTGTTCAAATAGAATTCTGAATTATTTTACATGGACCAAGGTTTGAAAATGCAGGATTAAACAGATCTAGGCAGATTTAAATAAAGCAGGAACACAGGGTTTAGTTAAACATTTGTCACAGTAGTTTAAGAAAATAAATTGAAATATTTATTAACTTCTAAAATAATTTATAATCTTAATTATTCTGATTATAATTTTAAATAACACATAAAAAAATAATAAAAAATAAATAAAAATCCCTATCCCTCGAATACTTTAATAGCTTCAGTTTTGGGCGAGAACAAAAGTTGGTCAAGAAAGACCTGATACGAAAGATGTAATATAGGGCTCTAATCCTTAATATAAGATGATCACTGTAGTGAGTACGGGTTTGGCAATCCTGATGATCCTTCCTGGATATACATCTATTTTCACATAGTTTTAGGTTAGATCCCCCCTTTCATCTTTTCAAACAAGTTCCCCTTGGTCAACTCTTGTTCTTTTCCAAACCTGATGCTATTAGAGGGCTAGAGGGGGTTTTCATTTTATTATTATTATTTTAATAAGGCAATGATAACTGTGAGGTTAGGCACCTTTAAACAACAAAGAAAAAATAACCTTAGACTAACTACATGAAAAAGGTGTAGTTCTAGCTAGACCCCTCGGGATTGCCAATTCTGTGCTTACTATAGTGAGTCTCTGAGGGTACACATTGTTATAATACTTAATAATAATTTACTAAAATTTTTCATTATCTATTTGTAACATTTATTCTGATTACCCTTGCAGTGTGCAATACTACTCTCAAAGGTCATAATGGAGTTATTGAATCTCTCAATTTTCCTAATCCTTGCCCACCAAACAAAGAGTGTGTTTGGGTGATTGAAGCACCAAGAGGTAACAATATCAGTTACAGCTTCTCACACTTTGACCTTGAAGAAGGTGAGAGTTATTATGAATCCAATAAAGAAACTTGCAGCTATGATTATGTTGAGGTAATTATCTTTAAAATAACTCTTCATTTAAAGATTTAATTTACACTAAATTAATAAATGGTAGCAAAACATTCCAGAAACTTTCTCATACATCTATTCCCAATATCACATAAATATCATCACCAAAAATGTAATATCTACAGTTATAAGTAAGTATGTGAAAATGAACCATGCATACTTTGAAAAATATTTATATATTTAAATATGGCCTAAACTTGTTTTGTTTGTGCCATAAACGTGTCCTCAGAGTAAATCATATTTTAATAAAATTGTACTTTTAGTAATGTTTATTTTTGTTTCTTGGCATTTTCCGAACCATAATAATTTTTAACTTGCGATTTTTTAGACGTTTTTGGGTCATTAATCTTCACATTTTACTAATGTTTGAACAAAATTGGGTAGAGTCAATTTTGAGAAATTACATCTTTATAAAAAACCCCTATGGCCGTGTTTTTGGTTTTTTTACTGATAACTCACAAACCAGCATTGTTTTTTTTTAATGCTTAGTGGCTATATTGAGCAAAATTGAATCAAAAAAATTAGAACCATTTTGAAAAAAATGTAATGTTTTGTTTTTGCTTATAGCCCTGAAATTTTGAGTTATTGAAAAAAAGTCTTTTGGACCAATATATGCCAACGTACAAAATCTGATTAAAATTACATCATGCATTTGCGTTGAAGAACAGCATATATACAACAGACGACAAACAGATAACAGACAGACGACAGATAGATATAATTCCATAAATTATCTCATGGAACTCAAAACAGAGGTTGATGTCGATTTTTTGACCCATCAAGCTTATTGTGGGTACAAACAGTTTGAGGTCCCCTGAGTTCTAAGACAGTGTGTCCCAATGTACCACTTAATTTATTATAAAGGAAAGAGGGTCAACTCCTTGGTAAAAAATTGTATTACAAAATCTTAAAGCGATAAAGTTTAGTATTATTATTATATATTTAGGTCCCTTGAATTTAAAAAATTGGTTTTGGGATTTATGTTTATCATTTGTTGTATGTGCAATGTTATAGAGCTCAAATGTATTATCCAATTTTAATGAAATTTGGTATTCACTTTTTTACTTACAGCTACCAAACTGGGATTTTTGCATCAAATAGTTTTGTTTGGTTGATTTTGAATGTGTTGCGAGAACGTTTGTTCAATGTTTTTGAACTATTTATTTTGAATTCGCTTGAACAAATTTAGAATAGAGGAACTTTTGTGACATTGGATGTTTATATATCATGCTGCTATATTTATATACTTGAAGTGAGAGAGGTTATATTTATATACATGAAGTGAGAGAGAGATATTATTTGATTTTAGCCATACAATACAGAGTGATTTAAAATTGCATGGCAATATATTGGGAGTTGATCCTAGCTGTAATTAGACATTAAAAAAACTAATTTCAAACTAAATTTGTAGAAATTTAAAGTCTAAACAAATTGATTTATTAATATGTAATATTACAAACCTATGGGGAAAAATTATAAAATATCATTTTTTTTCCTCTTGTTTAAAGGCGAAAAAACTCCTTGGTCATCTTTGCCTAATAAAAAAAATGGGAGTACCGGATTCTCAATGGCATAAAATTTTCCACCTGTTAAAAAAAATGAAATAAAATATTGAAATTATTATTAAAACACCAGTCGCCATTTTTAAACTGTTAAGAGAAACATTTTTGTTTTAGTACCTTTCTGCAAAATGGATTATAATATTGTTCTTAACAGTTACAATAATTTCGTAATTGTTAGTTTAGGTTAATTTTGAGTGTTGTAGAGAATTACCAAAAATTATGATTTTAGTTTTTTGTCAATAATTCAGTTATTTTTTTGACTTACAGAAAAAATTTAAAACAATTTGTTTCTTGTGAAAGGAATAAAATATTGTTTGTTGTAAATAATTTGTAATGATAATGGTTTTCAATATATTCAACATTAAACATTTTGAATGTCAACCATTTTGAAAATGTACAAAATAAAGTCTTGATTTTTGTTATACTGGTAAAAGATCACATAAATAATATGTATACCAAATCTTCATTCAATATCTTATCTACTTCCAAAAACCCATTTTTTTTTTTTGTAAAAAACATAAAATGGCCTATAGATGAAAAACAAAGTTTTTACGAACTAATGTTTACATAAACTTTGTTGTTTTAGCTCTAGAATCAGCTTCTGAAATATTTCCATGCAATTTTGAATTACCCTGTATGTTTTATAGCCATTTGTAATACATTGGTAACATGTTTTGCAGCTTACTGAAGGGAAAGGCCAGGACCCTCCTAGTAGGTCTCTTGGAAAGTTCTGTGGTAATCAGTTACCCCCTAAAAATATCTCCACCATGGATCATGTCTATGTTAGATATAAAAGTGATTATTTCTTCTCCAGACACAATAGATTCCGTCTTGAGTGGACAGTTTCAGGTATAAAATCTCTTGAAAAAAGTAAAATTGCTAGAATACTTAAATTGTCCATAAATGTGTACAGCTTAATACTAAGTTTTATAAGTTTACATTATCATTAAGCCATGTAACAACATATTTCATCCGGTTTAAGAATAAATTGTGCAAAAAAATGTACAAACTTTCTCACTCACCCGTCTTTAAAACCAAATAAAAACGATCCATAACTAATGGTCACCAAAAATATCAATTGATAGTTGTCAAACAAAAAGTCAAAATGAACTATGGACGCCATCTTTGAAAAAATTTATATATTTAAATAAAGACCTAAAATTATTTTGCTCGTGCTATAAACACATCCTCAGCATAAATCAAATTTGATTAAAATTGAGCTTTTAATGACGGTTGTCAAGGTATGTTTTTGTTTTTTTCAGTTATTCCAAAACTGTAATATTTTTTCTTTTGCGATTTATCACATATATTTGGGTCATTAATCTTCACATTTAACTAAAATTGAACAAAATGATTTAAACACCATATTTTATAACAGCTCCATTACCTATTTTGTTTGTATTACCAATAAGTCACAAACCGGGATTTTAGGGGAGATGGGAACAATATGTTTTGATTGGGTCCTTCGAGGAAAATTTAATAAAATCTTAAAGTAAGTAATGTTTGTATAGCTTAACCATGCAAGACACAGATTAGAGCAGTTTCAAGGTCACAAGCTTTTAGAGGCCCATTACAAGGTTACTATTGTGTTTCAAACTTTTACATGTATTAGTTGTTTACATTACATTGTAAAACATTAAGTTGATTACCAATCCCTCTGTTTGTAAAGGGGCCTGGTGATTAGATTTTTGAACATAAAAAATATTAGTTCTGCTTAAATTCATTGACAATTTGTGGAAGGATATTGGATGAAATAGTTATGAACAAGAGAATTGGGGAATAAGTGTAATTGTTTAGGTTGTTTAATGAAGGAAGAACTGAAGTATATGGTGAGTCACAAATCAAACAGACTACTGTTATCACTGAGGACTTCATTTACGAAGTCAATAAACATATTCGTGAAAACAGGCACATCCCTATTAATAAACTGCATGAAGCTATCCCTTAAAATTCACAATCTATAATTTATAACATTGTGTCTGATAGACTCCAATACAAAAAATATTTGTGTATGGTGGGTTCCGATAATGCTTACAAGGGAACATAAAAATTAAATATAGCTGCTGATATGTTTCCTTCATGACAGCATGTCTGTACACAAACATTGTTGATACTGGAAGAGTTTGGATGGGATCCCCCTCCCTCCTTTAATTCTGATGTGGTTTCAGATTTCTAATGCAAAAGGAAAATGAATGGCAAATGATGATAAATTGAATAATCATTTGTGGATTGGTTGAATGGATAAAAGGCACACTTCTGTGTTGAAGCTATTAACAAAATTCTCCATCTTCTTAATAAATACTGCAATAAATATAAAATTGATGGTTTTATAAAATATTACTTTATTAACAAAAAAATGAATTTTAGATTATTGTTTTTTATTTTACTTATTTTATTTATGATTTTAAAATCTTTGCTCAGCTTATGGGCGCCAGGTAGCTTTCGTCTACCAATTTTGAAAAAGAAAAGAAGTTAAATATTATAATATCTCGGCCATGGATTCTTTTAAAAGGGCACTCCACAGTGATTCCAGGTTTCAAATGAAGAACTCTTTTGTATGCTGAAATTTTACATAAATTTATTAAAGACAAGTTATTTTGTATACATTAACATTTGTTATAGAGACATATATCATGAAAATAACTATAGTTACCATCTTAGTTAAATTACTTTTTATTTTCTCAGAAGGAGAACTGATCTATTATTCCTTGAATTTAAAATTGACTCTATGTTGCAACAAAAAAAAAAAGAAGATTTTATGAATAAAAACAAATTGAAAACATCTGCTTTTCTTTTAATATGAATTTTACGTTCCTTTAATAAGGATAAATATGTCATTAGACATTTATTATTCTTGTACATAAAAAGAAATTACTATCCTTTACATATCAAATTTAAATAATAAAAATCAAAATATTAAACATTGTAAATTTCTATACAATAACACAGTAAAAAAAATGTGTTATTTAACACCAGTTACCAGACCATAGTCATATTGTACATAATTCAAAGTGTTCCTGCAGCATCCTAAAAATGCCGTCTTGTGTCCGTGGCGAAGTTGTATTTGCACCTCACGAATGTTTATAAAAAGAAAATCTGTTTATACACTAGTCCATTCTACAATTTGTAATTGTTCATTATCCGACCGCATTGCTATAACACACACTAATTGTCAATTAATTGTCTATTCGCGTGAAAACGCCTAACCAATTTAACTGTTCGAACAGAGTTTTAACACACTCTCACCCTTAATCGACCGACGATTAAACTCTTCACACTTTCTATTGTTCTACATATCAAATTATTACATCACACTATGTCCGTTCTTTCCACTAAAGTCTTTGAACTACATATTCAACTCGACAAAAATACATCATTACTCTCCAAGCTCTTTCTTAACACTCTGAAATACAACTGTTCATCCTAACACTCCAAACTAGACTCAAAAAACACATTTTTATCTTCTCCACGTTTTTTACTCAGACTCTCAAAATACGACCGTTCTGCTCAACACTCCCAACTGGACTGCCGGCCTCATGGTGGGAATCTTGCTTCCGTTAATGTTTCAGGGTTTACCCTTCCTGTATCATGGACTTTATTCAAAATCTCGCCGTATCAGCGTTATCTGTTTCATCGAATGCACTGTTCAATACTACGCGCATGACAACTAGTCCTTTTTACAAATTTATATTCACACACAAAATTATTTAATTTCTTATAACTAAAATTTCTTAAAACCTATACATTATTATTTATTTGTGTTTGGAAATCTATAATGATTGAATTTACTTTATTTTTAACTTCTAAAGACATAAGTCACGTTTTCGACTTACGTTTTCCCCCTCCCCATTTAACTATCTCGATTCCCGGTTATTTCTCATTATTCAAATTGGATTAACTTTTTTAGGTATTACAATACTGAGATCTTCGTGATGATTAAGTAGAAAATAAATAAATGTTGTAGTTTGTATTGCCAGTTGAATTTTAATATTAAAAGAGTTTTCTGTGATTTGTATCAAAACAGTTTTTACTTTTAATAAAATGATGATTAACTGATGATAAACTGATAAAATTTCTGTTTTAAAATAATAAAATAATAAATAACAGAAGTAAAAAAAACTGTTATATTGTCACTTCTTTGTCTTTGTTTAATACCTTGAATCTCATCACATATTTATTTGAACAAAGTACTTGAAATTTGGCATGAATATATAGGCCGCTGAGTCAACTACATATCAGATCCTCATTTATATGTATCAAGTTTTGGAGGAATAATAGGGTACCTACATTGAACATTTCAAAACCAAGGTTATCCACAGATATATTCATACATTTCTGATCTGAACCTCATTTTTATGTTTCAGGTTGTGGAGGAATACTACATCGCCCATATGGATTCTTTCATAGCCCAGGTTATCCAGGACCGTATGCGACAAATATTGACTGTATGTGGAGTATCATTGTGGAATCGTCTAAAAGTATTGAAATAACTGTTTCAGTAGTGGATCTAGAGCAATCTCCTGGATGTAACATAGATATGTTAGAGGTAAGACAGATTGTGGAATGGTCTAAGAGTATTGAAATAACTGTCTCATTAGAGGAATTTCCTGGTTGTAACATAGATGTGTTTGAAGTAAGGGAATTTGTGGAACAGTCTAAATGTATTGATATACTATCTCAGTAGTAGAATTAAAGCAATCTCCTGGTTGTAACTTAGATGTGTTGGATGTACAGCAGTTTGTGGAATGGTCTAAGAGTATTGAAATAATTGTCTTAGTAGTGAAACTGGAGCAATTTCCTGGTTGTAACATAATTGTGTTAGAGGTAAAACTGTTTGTAGAATGGTCTAAAGGTATTGAAATAACTGTCTCAGTAGTAGAACTACAGAAATCTCCTGGTTGTAACATACATGTGTTAGAGGTAAGGCAGTTTGTGGAATGGTTTAATGTATTGAATTAACTGTATCAGAAATGGAACTAGAGAAATCTCCTGGTTGTAACATAGATGTGTTAGAGGAAAGCAAGTTTGCTGAATGGTCTAAAAGTATTGAAACAACTGTCTCAGTAGTGGAAAAAGAGCAATCTCATGGTTACATAGATGTGTTTGAAGTAAAATAGTTTACAATATAAGTGTTTTAATAGTAAATAAATCCTTTTTTTTTCTAACTCCTAAAATGCTCTGTATAAAATTATTCAAACGTATAACAGTTGATAAATGACATTACTTCACTTTCTTTATTATTAAATTCTGCTTTATAAGTAGTACAGAGAAGGTTACGTGAAGGGCCAAATAAATTATATAAATTTTTTGCGGATTTATCTATTTTGAGATCCCCTGACTCGAAATAATTAGTTTTTGGAATGATGTCTGTCTTATGTTTGTGTTGTGTTCTACAGTCCAAACTCATAGAGAAACTTCAATCAAATTTGCTATGTGCCAAAATTTTTGCCATATCTGGAGAGATTTTTTTTTTATAACTAAAAATTATGGGGTAATTATGCTGAAGATAAAAAACACAAAATTAAGATTTTGTCAAAATTACTCTAACGATTTTGATAAAATTTTATTCAAGTATAGCCTGTAAGGATGTAAGCAAAATGTATTCTCACAATCTCTCAAAAGAATTCTAGCTTATGATTTATTGATAAAAAAACTAAAATTTGACTATGTATTTTATCAAAATCGACTCTACCGATTTCTTTCAACGTTTAGTAAAACATTAAGACTAATGACCAAAATCGCTCTGCAAAATGACAAATAAGAAAATATTATGGACCAGTAGTAATTGAGATAAAACAGAAATAAACTGCCCTTATTATAAACTTGATTTTAATGAAATATACAATTATGTTGAGGACATGTTTTTATGGCACAAGCAAAGCTTTTATAACAAATAGTTTTGTTTGGTCAAATTAAAATTAAATGAAAAGCAACCATAAAATAATGGATAAGTATTAGAAAATGCTGACATTTCTCTTTGTTAATAGTATACATATATATTTTTAATAATTATGTTGCCAACATATTAATTTTTGCAGTATGTTAAATATCATTACCACAATTTGGAACCCACCATAATCTGAAGACAAATGTGACAGAATTTCTTTTATAAAAGAAGTTTGATTTTTCATTTCAAAATATAGATAAATGTCATCATTTATGTATATACAAACTAATACACAACGTTTTGAGAGTAAAAATCAAATTCTGTTATGAAGTGAAAAACCAGAATGTTTTAAACTAAAACTATAACCTAAGAAAGGAACCCAGGCCTAAAGCTTGGCCTGAGCAGTCAAAATTAAAACAAAATGGAAAAGTGATCACAAAAAAGCACTAGAGGCAGGACTATACTTCACAACAAACTGATAATGAGTGTATTGCCTAGAGAAGAGTGACCTAACAATTTATCGGTGTGAAAACCCGTTTTGTCCCCTCTTACAAAAGTTTAGTGCATTATCTAGTCCTTGTTTCCATTTTTTAAAAATCTTCTGGGTTCTGGGTTACTTGATAACAGGAGTTGATTTATACTCTCAAAACATGGTGTTTTAATTTTATATTCATAAATGATGGGAAATGTTTGATTAACCCATATTAATAATGTGAACAATCCATCATTATTAAATAACTTTAAAACTCTAATACAGATGAACATTCTAAAAATTACTTTAAAACTTTTTTGTTTTCACTCAAAGATCTAGAAAACAGATGTTTTTGCGAAAATTTTTATTTTGACTATACAACTTTTTCTATGTATGTGAGTCTGATGAAATATAGATAAGTAACTGAATTATGTATTTTTTAATTAGATTTATGGAGGTCCAGATGATCAATCTCCACAGCTGGCAAAACTGTGCTACAACAAAAAACCTGTTGTTGTAACTACCTCTGGCAATCATGCATTTGCAGTATTCAAAGCAGACCACTCTTACACTGGAAGAGGGTTTTATGCTACTTACCGTGTCATGCCATCAAGTAGGTTTTACTAGTTATTAATATAGGCCTATAAGGAGATTGTAAAATATATCAACAATCTTATGCTATATATATATATATATATATATATATATATATATATATATATATATATATATGTTATGAATATATTTGTGTTATTTAAGTACAATTTTTGTTTTGTTTCAAATTAAGTTTAGTCGTATTTCATTTTGAAAAATTGTTCAATGATATCTTACTTGTAATTAGACATTCATGTTTTATTATCTTTTTTATTTTTAATAATAAACTTTTTTTGTTAAATAATAATGAATAAACAATAATTCTTTCTTTGTTTTATTGTTAAGAATTTCAATCTGTGGAAAATGTTGCTTAATTTGTATTTAATATACTAGAAGTCAAATAAAATAAAATGCTAAAATTTTAAGTACAGTATATATAAAAAAACTATAAAGTTAAAGATTTTATCGACCATAACATATAACTTGAGCATTGATGATAAGTAATAAAGCCTAAAAGCTCAAGCAGTAAGGTACGTACTGTCCTTCACTCAGTGTGTTATTTATTTTTTTAATATATGTGATTTGTGAGAGCTTTCATTGGTCTATTGGCTAGAGCTCTCATCTTGTGTGCATGAGGTTCCAGATTCGATCCACATGAGGGCTTACAAAAAGTTTCAGAGTTAATTCAGCATTGTGAGGAATAATGGGGAGCTACAATTAGTAGCAAATCCTAGCCAAAAATGTGAGTTCGTGAGTTATCATTAAAAAAAAATGTAAAAAATTGGCCATGGGGATGTAATAAAATATGTAATTTTTTTAAATTGGGTCTACCGATTTCTTCAAACTTTAGTGCAAATGAAGATTAATGACTCAAACCTATTTGCGAAATTGCAAGTAAAAAATCAATAATTGGCAAAAATAAAATGAACCTTCTCTGCCATCATTTAAAACAAATACTCTGAGGATGTATTTATGCCACAACTGAAGCAAATTTAGACCCTTTTAAACATATACATATTTTTTCAAAAACTGAAGTCATGGTTCATTTTCACTATTTTACCAACAACTAGTAAACTAACATTTTTGCGATGAATAGTTTTGTTTAGTTAATATTTCGATTGTGAATGGGTGTGTGAGAAAGTTCGTGAAATGTTTTTCTTTCTCATATTACAAAATGTTTTAGATTATTCTGTTTCGTATGCTACGCATTTAAGATAAATCTCAAATCTAATCTTTGATCAACTATTTATACAGAATGTGGAGGTTTAATTAAAAATCCTGCTGGTGAAATAGCTTCACACAACTATCCTAACAACTATGAAAACAATGAAGAGTGTGAGTGGCTAATTGAAGTGCCGTCAAATCATCTGATTAACTTGACTTTTATTGATTTTGATATTGAAGAACATCAACCTAATTCCAATTTAACAGATATCGTCAATGTAAGTAAACTTTAATATAAAGAAAGTTTAACTTGAAAAAAGATAATAACTTTTATATCAATCTTGGAAAATAGTAGAGTGAAATGTAACATAATTTATTTGTAAACCTACTAATAAACTATTTGTCCTCTGAATTAGCCATAAAGTGAACTAGATTTTCTAGTGAAAGGTAGGGTTATGGATATTTCAGAGGACATTCAGAGCTATGAAGCTAATTAAACATTGTAGGAAAATGTTTGATTTAATATCATTTAAAAATAATTTGTTACATTTTGTGAACTGATCTACGTAATTAAGTTTTTTGGCTGCCATTTAAAAATAGTAAGAGATAGAAAAAAAAGATCAAATACAAAAAATGTTCATTTTGAATAGACCTTTTATTTGATATAAAATTTGTTATAAGTTGCAATTTAAGAATTTTGAGTTTTTGGCTTTTTGTATTCTTCAAGTTTGAGATTTTTAAAATTTACAAAATCCAGTGATAAATGCCCCAACCAGACGTTTTCTTATTGAATAGCTTGATAATAAGCTTGGGAAAAAATCTGGTGCTCTGGAGTATTGTAGGTAGGGTAACATGGTACTTTATTTTAAAGTCCTATTTCAAAACATTTTGGTACACTCTGTACATACGGTTAAAGATAATTAACTTTTGTTTGCGCCAAAATGTTCATGGTAATTAGACCTTTAAATTGATGTATCACACAACCCATGTTTACATTTGAAAATTCCTCAAAAAGCACCCCTACCCCCCAAATTGGGCCTTTTGGGCATTTTTCAAAATTGAAAATGATTTTATTGGATTCTGTGAGGCCAAATTAGGGGGAAATGAGAAAGAATAAGTGTTA
Source organism: Aphrophora alni (assembly GCA_963513935.1). Lineage (NCBI taxonomy): Eukaryota > Metazoa > Arthropoda > Insecta > Hemiptera > Aphrophoridae > Aphrophora > Aphrophora alni. The sequence goes on along the minus strand of OY740765.1, from coordinate 38,014,677 downwards.
AAGTAAGTTAGTAAGACAGCTATAAATACTGAACATCTGGTCTGCCTCATCCTGTATAAACACAACTTTAAATATGCTATGAACTATTACTGATGTTTAGTTATCACAAATTTAAGTCTTTGATTCCACAGGAAGTGATTTACCCTCAACATGCAGCATATCTTGTTCATTGTTTTCCAGCCAAACTAACTGTAACATTAGGCTGGATATTCGCTAGCCAACTGTAATTAATCCAAATAAAATATTATTTTTTTCAACATTAGGCCTATATTGTGATTACTAGAGAGACTAAACAAACATTGTTGTTTACATTTATGAAAACATGTTTTGTGTGACATCTGATTTCTTATATTTTACTGGTAGATGCAATACAACATTGGGGCATTTATTACAAATTTTATATGCATTAACATACTAGATCTATTTCAAAGTTTATGTCTTACAATTAATTATCAAAAATATTAAATGGAGTTCATCATAAAACTCATTTTGGCTGAACTTAATTTAAAAAAGTAATTTACATACTGCTTTACCCCTCATCTTATATAATCCAAAGTAGCTTTTTGTGGGTAACATGGTTACATGGGTCATGTATGACAACTCCTTTGAGGGATAAAGCAGTACGTAAATTGATTTTGAAATAGGAGTAACATGTCAGACGAAGGTAAGACAATACAAATGATAAAAGAATGTACGTAAATAAACAAATTTTATAGTAAATAAATCAACGATTGAAAGTTTTTTAGCGCATAGTGTATAAATCACCACATCATAAACTGCCGTTTTCCATTTTCATGATGAAATATCTTTAAGTGTTATATGGCTTGGTACACTCAGTGCTGCTTATATTATGACATTACAATAGAGAATGAATGTTAGAAATATACACAAATCTGTCAAATAATATAAAATACTAGTGTGTAAGATGTATGTATGCACCTTGATGTAAATGGGCAGTACTTATTTATGATTTATGATTTATTTATATGAAATGTTAATCTGTAACTTTGTACAGTATAATTTTGCATCTACATGACTTTTACAATTTTTTTAGGTTTATGATGGTGAATTTAGAAACTCTAATCTTTTATTTAACCATTCTGGCAAATTCAAGAATTTACCTGTGAAAACTGTGGTATCAACTTCCAATGTACTTCTTGTTCAGTTTAAAAGTGACTCCAGTACAACAGGAAAAGGCTTCAAAGCTAAGTACAGAATTGTAAGAGTTGTTTAAAAATATTATAGACATAGTATTACAAAATACACAAAAGTTGAAAGTTCAGTCATTTTCCTTACAATTTTTTAACTATTTCCAAAAATAAATTTGATTAAAATCTGAAAACATTTTAGAAATTTGATGTTTAATAATGTTTTTTATTAATATCTTGTAAAGCTTCTGTGTCAACAAATATTTGGCTTAAACCCTTTAGAATCTCAAAATATTTTACAGGATACCAAAAGTTTTGTATAGGAAGACAAAATGAATCCATTGGTAAACATTTTAAACAAACTCATCAGATCCAATTTTAAGAAAACATGTAATTGAGTTTTTTACTTTCTCAAGAGACAGTTATGTTATGGGTTAAAATATCAATGTTAATTGTTTGCTGATTTATCCGTTTTGAAGTTATATATCCTGAATCCAAAAGATGGTTTTTGGAATGATGGCAGTTTGTCTATTTAGCGTTTGTCTCTCTGTTATCTGTCGTATTTGCCAAAATGCGTGGATCGATTTTCATCAAATTTGGTATATTGGCTGTGTTTCGGAACTTTTTTTTCATTTATTTTATAACTCAAAATCTGGAAGTACCTACTATAAATGGGGTTGGGGGGAACATAAGGGGCTGTTATAAAATATATGATTTCAAAAATCGGCTCCAAAAATTTCATTCAAATTTTAGTGAAATGTGAATATTAATTACGCAAAACTATGTAGAAAATCACAATTAAAAATATATTACAATTCAGGAATTAATTGGAAAAAAACAAAAATGAACTTTGATTGCCAATTCAATTTTTATCAAATAAAATTTATGCTGAGGACATGTTTATGGCACAAGCTAAGGAAGTTTAGGCCTTTACTTATTTAAATATATAATTATTTTATTTTTCAATGACTGTATCCATAGTTAATTTTCAATTTTTGATTTACAACTTACAAATGACATTATCACTATATATATAAACGGCTTTGTCCTGACTGACTGAATGAATGACTGACAGAGAATCAACGTAGAGCAAAAACCAACAAAGATATTGATACCAAAATTTAAAGGCATATTTGTATGAGGTCATAGACGCTCACTAAGAAAGGATTTTGCGAAATTTTAATTTTAAAGGGTATTAAATACAAAAAATAAAAAAGTCAATTTCATTCATTTAATTTTAAACGTCAACATACACGCGCCTAGCGGCAAAAAGATAAGACTCGAATCAAAACAAATTCTAAATCTAATATTTTCCGACCCAATTATAACTAATCCAGAAAATTGTCAATCTAAAACAAATCAAAACCTATATTAAAATTGCGCCTAAGAATTTGATTAATCCATAAAAAATAACAACACACAGTTAAAGAATATATATAAACGGCTTTGTCCTGACTGACTGAATGAATGACTGACAGAGAATCAACGTAGAGCAAAAACCAACAAAGATATTGATACCAAAATTTAAAGGCATATTTGTATGAGGTCATAGACGCTCACTAAGAAAGGATTTTGCGAAATTTTAATTTTAAAGGGTATTAAATACAAAAAATAAAAAAGTCAATTTCATTCATTTAATTTTAAACGTCAACATACACGCGCCTAGCGGCAAAAAGATAAGACTCGAATCAAAACAAATTCTAAATCTAATATTTTCCGACCCAATTATAACTAATCCAGAAAATTGTCAATCTAAAACAAATCAAAACCTATATTAAAATTGCGCCTAAGAATTTGATTAATCCATAAAAAATAACAACACACAGTTAAAGACAAGAAAACTTAAATAATTTGTTTTTATCTAGACGTGAAAGGTCAACTTGGAAAATAACCGAATTGAAAATATAACTCCGATCTTTCGCCGATTATAAAAATACAGAAGACCTAGAGACAAAATGAGATATACAGAAATACGAAGTAGATATTTCTAAATATAAAACATCACCTGAGTTCATATAAATATTTAATAACAAAGACATAATCTGTCGAAATATGAACGAAAATCTGGAATTAAGATGGCGACCATTAGAAGCAAGACGTTAGTTATAAAATACACGCCCACAGAAGTTTGTGATTGGAGAAGAATATCGCGGGACTTTCTTTGCTGATACAAATAGAAATTATACATATATCAATATAAGATAATTTTCTTTATCCTTTGAGAGAATTTATTTAACCCTTTTCAACATTCTAAATTTTAATTGAATAATATAAAATCATATTTAAATATTATAAACTATTAACAGTTTCTTTAATAAGTAGGATCATAATTACATTTCATCTTTCCCCCAAAAAATAAACAAGATTGCATAAGAACAATGAACTTATAAAAACAATCTCTCTGTATGACTTTGTTGAAAAAGAAAAACAATTGAATAATTTTGTCAGTGTATATTTAGAAGCCATTAAGACTATATGGATGCTTTTTGGACTGTTCAGTTTTCCTAAATAATAGTATTAAAATTTATTAAATAGAACATCAGAAGATTTTAAATTAAGGCTCTAATACTTAATCATCAATAAAAAGTGTTATTTAGTGCTACATCTCTTGAAATGAACTTATATTAAGTCAAATATGGTGTTATTTTTAAAAGAAACGTCTAAAAAAAGTGTTTTATACATATTACTGGGCAGCTAGGCCTAATAAACTAAAGTTTTATTTTAACAGCTGATCGTTGGAACATTGTTGCAAGACAACTCTTGATTTTGTTTATTTAAAAAAGGTTGTTTCTCTGAGGTCACGATATACATAATAAGGTGATATTTTAACATATTTGTGAATCAGTGAAAAAGTTATTCAGTGTATTTACAATTTGAATCGTATTCAACCAAAATATTTGTTACATATTACTTATTCATGAATATATTGAATTTTCTACATTGACAAAAGTAAAAAAAATAATTTTTTAATTAATTTTTTAACAAAACTTAATTTTTATTTACTACAATAACTAGCTTTTATTAAACAACAAATCTCTGTTAGACAAATACATTATTCAATACTGATTATCGTTTAATTATATATTGAAACTTTATATAAAATATGACTGTCGACTGTTTAAATATTAATGGTAATAATGTAATGCACTCCGTAATTCCAATTATTGGAGATGGTGCGTGTTTATTTCGATCTCTGTCGTATATTGTGAATAATAATCAAGAAGGATGTTGCCTTATTCGCCAAAGAGTTGTATCGCATGTAATAGAAAATTGGGATAGATTATCAGCGTTTTCCGAAAATAATTATGGTGATAATTATCCTGATATCGAGAGTTATTGCACTCACATGTCTCAGCATTCAAGTTATGCTGGAATAATCGAACTAACAGCAGCTGGAGAAATATTTCCTTATCACTTTGAAGTATACCGCAATAGTGCACTTTATGAAGTTTTTGGAAATAGTATCAATCCTACTAGACGATTGCGCTTTACTGGCACATTGTCTAAAGGTCACTTCGAAGTATATGAAATTTTAAGTGCTACACCTTCTGTAAGTAATAATGAAATTTTAACAACATTATCCTACGAAGACAATCAAATTCTAACAACCCTACCTTCCGTAGACAATGGAATTTTAACAACTTTACCTTCCATAGACAAAAAGTCAGTTAAAAAGCGACGAGCAAGATATAGTGGCGCAACACGAAAACAGCAACTAAAATCGGCTAAGAAAACTTTTCTATTAAACAATCCTGAAGCATGTCACTTTGCTAATACCAAATACCAGCAAAATCGTCCTGAGGCTCATAGAATAGCAGCAGCAAAATATCAACAGCAACATCCTGATGTTCACAGAAAAGCAGCAGCTGCATATCAGCAACAAAATCCTGAAGTCCACAGGGTAGCAGCAGCTGCATATCAGCAGCAACATCCTGAGGTACATAGGGTAGCAGCAGCCGCATATCAGCAGAAAAATCCTGAGGTCCATAGAGTGGCAGCATCTGCATACCAGGAACAACACCCTCAGATTCATAGAGCAGCTCAAAGTTGCTATGAAGCAAATACACCTGGAGTTCGAGAAGAGAGAAGAAAACGTCCATGGACGAAAAAAATACGTTCAGCAATGGAGTATAATGTAGAAATAAATTATGACACAGATCCATATGTAAGTATAGGTTTAATGAATTCTGAATGCCAAAACTGTGGGGCTCTTAAGTGGAAAAATGAAACACCAGGAATGTGCTGCAATGGTGGAAAAGTACAATTATTAACAATTCAACCCCCACCGGAGCCTCTTTATAGTTTTTTAAATGATAGCCATCCCGAGCATTCTCATTTTATTAGCTCGATTCGTAAATATAATGGTTGCTTTCAAATGACGTCATTTGGTGCGAATAAGATTATAGAAGATAGATATATGCCGACTTTTAAAGTTCTTGGACAAGTATATCACTTAGTAGGAAGTGTGCTGCCCATACCAGATAAAGAAGCTCAGTTTCTCCAAATCTACTTCGTAGGTGAAGATGAAAGAGAAACAAAATTAAGATGCAGTCATTATCCAGGAGTCAAACCTGGAGTAGTAAAGCAATTGCAGCATATGCTCCATGAACATAATACTTATGTTAAAGATTTCAAAACTGCCTTAGAAAAACTTCCGAATGATTGTGATAAGTTTGAAGTAGTTATTCATGCTGATAGGAAACCTGCTGGTTCTCATACAGGCCGATATAATGAGGCAACATCATCTGAAATAGCTTTGGTAATTAGCGGACAGCAATTTGAAAATCGAGATATTGTTCTTCAAAGCCATGATGAGAATTTACATCGCATAAGTGAAATTCATCGTTCTTATGATTCTTTACAATATCCTCTTTTATTTTGTAGGGGTGAAGATGGCTACAGTATTAATATGCCATATCGTGATCCTACTACAAAGTTACCACTTCCTCGAGGAAAAATAACAGCTTCCGATTTTTATGCACATCGTATTATGGTGAGATATAATGACTTCAATTTTCTTCTTCATATGGGTGCACTTTTCAGTCAATTTTTAGTTGATATGTTTGCAAAAATTGAAACTGAAAGATTAAATTATATTAGGCATAATCAAAGCAAGCTTAGAGTTGAAGAATACATTCACTTAAAAGATGCAATTGGAAGAAGGGATGTAAATGGGGATCAACTAGGAATATTAGTTGTGCTTCCATCATCTTTCACAGGAGGACCACGCTATATGCATGAACGAGCTCAAGATGCAATGACATATGTTCGTTGCAAAGGTCGACCTGATCTATTCATAACTTTTACATGTAATCCGAAATGGACAGAGTTCAAAGGTGTATTATTTCGTGGTCAGAAATCTCAAGATCGGCATGACATTATAGCCAGGGTATTCCACCTTAAACTGAAAGCTATGAAAGATCTATTAGTAAAAGGCAGTGTTTTCGGTGAGGTTGAGTGCTTCATGTACACAGTTGAGTGGCAAAAACGTGGATTACCTCACGCACATATTTTGCTCTGGTTAAAAGATCGCCTGGTTCCAAGTTTAACTGATAAAGTGGTCTCTGCAGAAATACCTGATATCAATAAAGATCCTCTTTTGCACGAAATTGTTAAGACTAATATGATTCACGGTCCATGTGGTACTTTGAAAATGAATTCTCCTTGCATGAAAGATGGGCGATGCAGCAAAAAGTATCCGCGACCCTTTTTGAAAGAAACACAAACTGGAGAAGATGGTTACCCAAAATATAGAAGGTTATCTCCAGAGGAAGGTGGATTTACTGTGAAAATAAAAGATATGGATATAGATAACAGTTGGGTTGTACCTTACAACCCAGTTTTATCTCGCACTTTCAATGCCCATATTAACATTGAAATTTGTAATTCTGTAAAATCTATTAAATACATATGTAAATATATTAATAAAGGAACAGATCAAGCAGTCTTTGAATTACAAAATAAAAGTAATGAAATAAATGAAGTTAGTCAATATGAAAGTGGCCGTTATATCAGCAGCTCTGAAGCAGTTTGGCGAATACTTGGTTTCCCAATTCATGAGCGATATCCTACCGTTGTTCACCTTGCTGTACATTTAGAAAATGGTCAAAGAGTCTATTTCACTTCAGATAATTTAGCTCAAAGACTTAATAATCCACCTCAAACCACACTTTTAGCCTTTTTTGAGTTGTGCCAAAAAGACGAATTTGCCAAGACCCTGCTTTATTCAGAAGTTCCATCTTATTACGTTTGGAAAAATAATAAAGTTTTTGAAAGGAGAAAAAGGGGCGTAAACGTTGAAAATTGGCCAGGGATAAAAAAGGACACAGCACTAGGAAGAGTATATACGGTGCATCCAAATAATGTCGAATGCTACCATCTAAGGTTATTGCTGCACGTAGTTAGAGGTCCAACATCTTTTGAATACCTTAAAACAGTCGACGGCATCATTCATCCAACATTTCAGTCTGCGTGCAAAGCTTTAGGTTTATTAGAAAGTGACGAACAATGGAATGACACATTACAAGAAGCAGCTTTGTGTGATTCACCGTATAAAATGCGACAAGTGTTTGTTGTGATGTTGGTGTTTTGTCACATATCTGACCCTTTAAATCTTTGGGAAAAGCATAAAGATAGTTTAAGCGAAGATTTCAAACGTGAAATAGAAAGAGCAGTTCAAGATAGAGTACAAGGTTTTATGAAAGAAGTATATAATAAATGCTTATTATCAATCGAGGATGGTGTGATGGCGTTAGGAGCAAGTGGTTTAAAACAATATGGTTTGCCACAGCCTACCAGAAGTGAGGAATTCTTTAACAATTTTGATTATTTAACAGAAATGAACTACAATTCAGAAGAATTGGGAAAAGTAGTAAGGAATAACGAGGAATTATTAACTCCAGAACAACGAAATGTATATCAGGAAATTGTGAATAGCATAGAATCCTCCGAGGGGAAAACATATTTTTTAGATGCACCAGGTGGTACTGGAAAGACATTTTTAATAAATTTATTATTAGCAAAAGTGAGAAGTAATAAAAAAATTGCTTTAGCTACAGCGTCTTCTGGGATTGCTGCCACTCTTCTAGAAGGAGGCAAAACTGCTCATAGCGCTTTTAAATTGCCTTTAAATTTGAATTATGCGGGAACTCCTAAATGCGGAATTTCTAAACAAAGTAATAGGGCCAAAGTATTAAAAGACTGTCACCTTATAGTTTGGGATGAGAGCCCCATGATGGATAAGGGAGGTTTTGAAGCTTTGGATGCAACACTCCAAGACTTAAGAAACAACAAATTATTAATGGGCGGAGTTACTGTTTTACTAGCTGGAGATTTTAGGCAAACGTTGCCTGTTGTACAAAGAGGAACACGCGCTGATGAAGTGAAAGCATGTATCAAGTCATCGCGTTTATGGCCTCGAATAAAGAAATTATCTCTAAAAACAAATATGAGAGTTCATTTAAAAAATGACTCTTCAGCAGGTGCTTTTTCTGAACTCCTGCTTAAAATAGGAAATGGACAATATCCAGAAGAAACAGGAAAGGTTGTAATACCAGAAACTTTAGGAAAAGTAGTTAATAACTTAAATCAGCTTATAAATGCCGTTTATCCTGATATTTATAGAATTAAGGAAAAAACGATGGAATGGTTCAGTGAGCGTGCAATTTTATGTCCAAAAAATGACAGAGCTGCTGAAATTAATGATAAATTACTTGACTTATTCCAAGGGGAAATAGTAGAATACAAATCAGTTGATAAAGTGATAGAAACAGATGAAGCAGTTAATTATCCAGTAGAATTTCTTAATTCGCTTAATCCACCTGGATTTCCAGCACATAAACTTCGTCTTAAAGTAGGAACGCCAGTGATGTTATTACGAAATTTAAACCCTCCAAAACTATGCAATGGAACTAGACTACAGGTAACTGCTTTAAAGAAAATTTTTATAGAAGCTACAATATTTACTGGTTGTGCTCGAGGTGAATCTGTTTTTATACCTAGAATACCACTAATCCCGTCCGAGTACCCTTTCCAGTTTAAAAGACTTCAATTTCCTCTGAAGATATGCTTTGCTATGTCTATTAATAAATCTCAAGGACAAACATTAAAATTTGCAGGAGTTGATTTAAGAGAAGACTGTTTTTCTCATGGTCAATTGTACGTTGGTGCTTCTAGGGTCAGTTCTTCTAATAATTTAGTGATTTTAGCACCTAAAGGGAAGACAACAAATGTAGTTTACAAAGAGGTCCTAAATACTAAATAAGTACATTTTTAGTTCAATTTTTTTATTTTAATTGTAAAATAATTAAATTTTTCTTTAGTATTTTATAATATTAATTCTTAAATAGAATAAAATAATTAATCTATAACTAGAATAATTACGAATTTTTGTTGTTGTTTACTTTGCCTTTTGATATTTTTCAACTTTAGTAACTTTAAGTTATTGATGAATAAACATGAAGAAAATAACAGATTTAGAAAAAAATATTCTTTTTCTGAAATTACTCTATCATTCAATTCACAAATTCTGTATTCTTAAATATTACACACTACATTAAAATTAGCCGGATTAAAGTAATATTAAACTTTTTTATCAAAACATGCGATTTAATAAATGTATAGATTACAACTTGAATGATTCGCGGACAAAGCCGAAACGGGAGATGCTATAGGTAATAATTAGTTTTGGTTCATTTTTATTTGGTTTAGAGTAGGGATTCCACCCATGTACCCATGTATACCCATGTACTACCTTGACTTTCATGATAATTTGATGTACCATTTAATCAAACTCTTAGGGAAATTTTATTGATACGTAAAACTTACTATTAACTAATAGGCTACATTTATGAGATATACTATATTATGAAACAGATAATTTAATGTTATAATTGTTGCTGCTTTTGCTACAAAGATATCAATGAAGTTAAATTTGTATTATTTTTTGCTTTAAGTCATTTTCAATACACAGTCAATTTTGATATTTCTTTTTTAATTATATACAAGTTCAGTAAATCCACTTTCACAAAGGGAGTTATACACAAAATAAATTAAGACTTCAAAGCTGGGCTATGGATACTATGCTTTAGTTGCCATCCAAAGTAATGCAACACCTTTCTCCTTGAATGCCACCTGCATAGAATTGTCACTAGTCATGTTTGTGAAAGCTTCTTTATTTTCTACATCTTCCGGCACCCCTTCCTCTTCCGTAAATGGGTAGTTAAATGGATGTAAAAGGTAACATATTTTGTTGTTGACTGCAGTGCTCCACTGAATTGAGATATTTTCACAACAATTTGAAGGGATGTTTTTTAGTTACCTATACATATAGGCGCTACTGCACAACTAATATATTTACATTGTTCTTATAGGACTACAAATCCAATATGGCGGGTACATGTACATCCTTTTATTGCAATTCTTTTTCAAGTAATTATCAGCAATTGGTCTGTATTAATTTTTCTGAGGCCTTTTCATGGATCCCTTGAGCACCTTTCATGGATCCCTTGAGCACCTTTCACGGCCACTAGTGGTACACATACCTCGAATTAGGAACATCTGGTTTAGAGGATGGATATGTGAGAAAGTTTGTACAGTGGGTTTGCACCATGTATTTATTTATGTAACTGATTTTGTGAGAATATTGTTTTCTTGTTTCATATTATTTATTTACAATAAATGTTAGTTAATAATAGTGATGAAAGCTTTCCTAATAATTCTACTAAGCTTCATTGTTTCTATATTTGAATTCTCCGTTTAATATAGTTGTGCCTAAAAAAGTAAGTAGATTCAATTAAAATACAAGAAACAATAAAATAATTGATAAGCTAACTCCATAGAATGTTATAAATATTTAAATTCAATACCAGATAATGAGTATGGTTTTTAGGTGTATAAATCATGAATACTGTTCTGTTTGTAGGCCTGCGGAGCACGGATCATTACATCCAACTCAGGATTTATCTCAACAGATGATGCTTTCCATTTAGAAGCAGATTGGTCATCGGATGATATGAAATGTACTTGGTATATAATTGCAGAAGATCTAGGTAATTATATTCACTTTTGTGTTCCAACTGTTTTTTTGTAGCATTTTGTTGTATAATTAGAAAATTTCATGATAGCAGTATATTTATAAGAAAACAAATATACAAAAAGGCAGGATGTAGGAGGATTGATAGTACAGTTAGTTATTAATTACAATCAAGAGATATCTGTACAATAATAAATATGACACATGTATTCTGGTCAGACAAAATGGAACTGTTTTAAAACCCATAGTGATTTTGAATTCTAGTCACAATTTGCTTAATACAATTAAATATATCTACTTACTTCTTTCTTGTGATTTTTATTTTTCCATCAATTACATATTTTGGACACTATTGTCCATCTTCAGATGTATCAGTTGTGGTAGGTTGTTATAACATTAAGACACATGCACACACAAAATATAACATGATGATAAAATGCTGTTCAATATGACAAATGTGATGGGTGCACATGAACAAACAACCTCTCATGAATGATACATCTGATGATGGACAACAGTGTTCAAAATGCGTAATTGAAGGAAAAAATATAAAGTCACAAGCTGCAAGTAAGTAGATATATTTATAATTCTATTAATGAAACTGTGCTTTTAGAGTCTTTAATGAAGCTTATGTACAAGAAATATTTTTTGAAGCAGATATCATGGTATCTCTTATGTATATGGCAGTACAGGTGAGTAGAACACACAAGGTGATATTTTGATAAATACAATGAAACTTCATTAAAGAAGACCTCATTAAGTCAGACATTGCTTAATCTTAATAGCCTCAAAACACAATAATGATAATAAAAGTTGCTGATGAAAAGATAATTTGTGACCATGTCACTCCCTTTATGCATTAGTGGTGAGTACCAGTAGCAGATTGTTGATCTACTGTGACTCACTCTTTATTTGTGTGGGAGTGTGCATGCTGAAACCTTAATGCATTTGTAGAACTTTTTTTAAAAAAATTTAATATTACTGACATTAGCTTTATCATGCCCTACCATGCATCGTCATTTGAAACTTTATTCTCAAGGGTTTTGACTGTGTTGATTTTATAATCTTATTTACAAAAGTTGAAAGATCTGGTGTTATAGGCCTGCCACTCTTATGGATTAAACCTTTTATGGAGGGTTGAACTCAAAGGGTTCAGGCTGCAAATAAGCTGACCAGTGAGGTTCAAGTTAGAAGTGGAGTTCCTCAGGGATCTGTTCTTAGACCTATTCTCTTTTATCATTTATATTAGGGATCTGTCATCACATTTAAATATTGATAATTTAGTTCAATATACTGATTATACAAATAAATGTTATGGTTCAAGCTGATTCTATGCTTTTACTAAAACAAAATGGTTTTGTGAATGTAATGAAACAAGTCAGTAGTTTTTAGGAAACAGCTTAGTTATAAATCCTGATAAAACTGCAATGTGTTATGGTTTGAAGCAGAATTTACTGCAATATACCTCCTAGTATTTTGTTGGGTGATAATGAAATTAAAGAAGTCTTAGGTGGTAAACTCTTAGGTCTGGTAATTGACAGTAATCTAAAATGGAACCTCCATATTGATGCTGTGTGTAAAAAAAAAATACTCGGGTATTTTTGTAATGAAAAGTTTTAAACATTATTATGCTAAAATAACTCTCCTAATAACCTACTAAGGACTCTTATATCCTAATCTTAAATATGGATAAACTGCTCGGATTCCTGTTTTTGTTTCTAACTTTATATAGATGACGTACATTTCGCCTACCAATCAGGCATTTTCGAATCCGTGAGAAATTCATAAAACTTTATTAGCATTAATTTGAATAATGCCCGTCATAATGTAACGTTTAGTTCAACACAACACACACATATCACATTTAAAATTGTTATATACACATAACCCAATGCACGGGTTTGAATGTTCTACTAACGTTTATTGATGCATTAATCTTGTTTACGTGTACATGTGTCCGTCCACTTCATAATAATAGTGTCCATAGGTAGAATAATTTAGTGGTTCTAATTAATTTTTGTGTAATGTTTTATTTAATTGAATGTGTTCACTATCTCTAATTTATTCTATTAAATTGAATTGCTGACATGTCTATGCAACATACTGTATTGTCTAGAAAACTGAAATAAAAGTTCCTAATCACACAAATATCTGCATTGCCAATATTCCCTTTCGGTCGATCAGCCTTTGTAACACCTAAAAAAGTTGATTCAATTTGAATAATGAGAAATAACCGGGAATCGAGATAGTTAAATGGGAGGGGAGAAAAAAGTTGAGTAAAAAATGTGAATTATGTCTTTTAAGCTTAAAAATAATGTAAATTCAATCATTATAGATTTCCAAACACAAATAAATAATAATGTATAGGTTTTAAGAAATTTTAGTTATAAGAAATCTAATAATTTTGTGTGTGAATAAATTTGTAAAAAAGACTAGTTGGCATTCGCGTAGTACTGAACAGATCATTCGATGAAGCAGATAACGCTGATGTGGCGAGATTTGGAATAAAGTCCAGGATACCGGAAGGTAGATTTCACCATGAGGTTTCAGTCTTGTTGGGAGCTTTGAACAGAATGGTCGTATTTTAAGAGTCTGAGTAAAAAAACGTGGAGAAGATAAAAATGTGTTTTTTGAGTCTAGTTAGAAGTGTTAGAATGAACTGTTGTATTGGAGAGTGACGATGTATTTTTGTCGAGTTGAAAATGTAATTCAAAGACTTTAGTGGAAAGAACGGACATTGTGTGATGCAATAAGTTGATTTAGAACAATAGAAAGTATAAAGAGTTTAATCATAGGTCGATTAAGGGTAAGAGTGTGTTAAAACTCTGTTTGAACTGTTAATTTGGTTAGACGTTTCACGCGAATAGACAATTGACAATTAGCGTGTGTGTGACAATGTGGTCGGATAATGAACAGATTTTCTTTTATAAACATTCGTGAAATGCAAATATAATTTCGCTACGGACACGAGACGGCATCTTTAGGACGGCAAGGAACACTTTAAGTTATGTGCAATGTGAATATGTTCTGGTAACTTGTGTTACATAACACACTATATTTACTCTGTTATTATATAGAAATTTACAATGTTTAGTATTTTGATTTTATAGTATAAATTTGATTTGTAAAAGGTAGTAATTTCTCTTTATGTACAAGAATAATAAATGTCTAATGACATATTTATTCTTATTCAAGGAACGTGATATTCATACTAAAAGAAAAGCAGATGTTTTCAATTTGTTTTTATTCATAAATTCATTCAATTCAATTTTTGATGCAACATAAAGTCAATATAAAGTCAATTTTTAAATTCATGGAATAATAGATCAATTCTCCTTCTGGGAAAATAGAAAAATAATATAACTAAGATAATAATTATATTTATTTTCATGATATGTCTCTATAACATGTTAATGTATAAAAAATAACTTGTCTTTAATAAATTTATGTAAAATTTCAGCATACAAAAGAGTTCTTCATTTGAAACCTTAGAATCACTGTGGAGTACCCTTTTAAAAGAACTCATGCCCTGAGATTCAAATATTTAACTTCGTTTCTTTTTCAAAATTGGTAGACGAAAGTTACCTGGCGCCCATAAGCTGAGCAAGATTTTCAAATCATAAGTAAAATAAAAACAATACCGGTAATCTTAAACTCATCTTTTTTATTAATAAAGTAATATTTATATAAAAACTGTAGGTTTTATATTTATTACACCTTCTATAAATTGTAACACATACTTGATTAATAAGATTATAAAGATGAACTCCTAACAGGATCTAGTAAAATTTCTTACGGGGATACTACAGATTTGGATTATTCCTGTTACACCAAACATGGTTTACATTTCAATAATAATGGAAAAGTAAAGTTGATTGATTTATTAGTAAGGGAAAAAGATTTATCACTAGAGGGAAGTACTAATTTTACAAATAACTTCTCAAATAAATTTGTAAACCGGAGCATTGACATTATTGCAAATAGGAGTAAACATTTTTTAGGTCATGTAAAACAGATAATAAAAAAACTATCAACAGCACAATTGCAATGTAAGTTGAATTAATTTGTTTTATAGCACAAAATACTTGGCAAGACACAGAACTTTAAACAAATTAAAAACTATATGACATATTGACATCTGTAACATTGATGTTTTAAAAACTTTTGTTAATAATATATTTTGTAATTTAGGTTTAATTTCAAGTGGGCCTATATCAAGTAAAATTTTAAACTTCAAATATGAAAATAATGTATCTAGAATGCTATATTAAACACCAACTGGTTTATGTATTATGGATTTAAAAGGGTTAAATCCAGACGAAATTTCAGATCTGAATTTGTTTTTACTGAATTTTGGTCGAAAAATTTAAATAATTTCAATACATGAACTTTGGCTAAGGAATGACTCAATAATCTTAATACATACTATATCTGGGTTTAATTTAGCTGATGTATATATTAGGAAAACTAATATATAACTAGGATCTTGTTTATTAGTTTATAAGTTGTATAGAGTTAGACAGGATTTGGCAATTTAGAATCAGGATATGATATTTCAAAAGTCTTTCGTAGAAATTTTAGATATTAAATTGTTGGTCGATTCAGTTTATACTGTACTTGTAAATAATGTTAGAAAACAATATTTTAAATGATTAAATTAGACCAACTAATGTTACTTTTAAAGAGAATAAAAATAAGTCAGTTTTAATTGATGCTGATTTTAATATTAAAAATATGGGGTACAAATTCATTTTCTTTTCGCAGCAGTTTGAACCCACTGCTGGGTTCATTAGATAAATCTAAATGTCCACAGCTTCTGAGATACTCGCACACTTATGAACTCATTTGACTTTTGGACTCACTGGGTTCAAAACTCGCTTAGTAGTTTGAGCTCACTTAATGAACCAAGTATATGCCTAAAGACAATATACTATTTGATTTAATTACAAAAAAAAAATTGAAATATTAATATTTAATTTTTTAATTTTGTATTTCAAAAATACCAACCACAGGGCACATTCATGTTCTTTGATAAATACTGAATAAATAATTACTATTTAGCATTGAAAATTATTTATAAATATACGAAGTATATTTTTTCAAAGCTATTGCATGGGTGTCTAAATTGGTTCACTATTAACAATCGGCAACTGGATCTACACTGTAATCTTGAGTTAGATCCCTCTTCCTCATTGTTCCTGTCAGGTCTTTCTTGATCAACTCTTGTTTTTTCCGACCCTGACACTATTAGAGTATCTAAAGCTTAATGGTCTTTATTTTATGTTCTTTTTTCCTTTTTTTTATAAGGGGATGTTGCCCAAGGTCTTTTGCCTAAACAACAAGAAAAGAGTACAAAGAAAAATAACAATCAGGTTTATGTTTTTATAAAAGGTGTTTCTCACATATTTTGTGTTTCTGCGTATGTTTTTATTCTATAGTATTTACTTTTTTACGGTTTTCTTTTGTTTTTTTAAGGGGAGTTGGGTTTTTTTTATTATAGTTTTTACTAGTTGCGTTAGTTTTTTCTATGGTTTTCTTTTGTTTCTTTTAAGAGGAGTTGGGTTTTTTTTTATTATAGTTTTTACTAGTTCCGTTATTTTTTTCTATTAGTCATTTATTAGAATAAGAGATATATTATTGTTATGTACATTAATTAAGCCATTGAAGATATTCTAATACTATTGATCTTGAATTGTGTAAGATTATCTATAGTATGATGGCATTAGACTTGGAGGTATGGTCATAATTCTTCCACGCTGCTTTCTAGTTGAAGCATTGGCCTTGCCCAATTGAAGCTTTGTGTACATGTATCAACTGAAGGTTATGACATAGTGATTGAAACTCCATTGTCTTAATCAAATAAAGCGATTATTGTAAAAAAATATGTTTTCTTTTATATTTTAATAGTTTTACTCATATCTAGTGAAAAAAAAATTGTTTGACCTTGTTTTAATGTTTTATTTTCAAGAGTCCCGAGTCACTCTAACTTTCAACCATTTGGATGATATTGCTTACATGCAAGACGATGGAAAATGTCTTTTCAGAAATATAACAGTGTATGATGGAGAAAATGAAGACGGACCTATCTTGAAACATTTTTGTAGTAAGAAACTTCCAGCACCAATACGAAGCTCAGGACATGCACTTACATTGACACTCACCAAGTCACCTTACATGACTTTTGGCATTGTTGAAGCAACATATTCAGTTTTATCTACAGGTATGTTTTAGTTGAAGCAGGTTTTTAATTTATCATATATATATATATATATATATATATATATATATATATATATATATATATATATTACCCAGCAGTAATCCCAGCATCCGATCTGTAAAAGTCTTATTCAAGAAATCTCTCACATTGTTCCCGTAATGAGTGTGACAATGTGAAAAGACAGATTTTAATATAGACTCATTTGAAAGACGCGGTTAAGCCAAAGAGATAAGAGATTCAAATAACAATTTAAATTTAGTAACGTCATTTATAAAAGAAAAATGGATTTTCAAGACAAAAGTATAAATAACCATGTTCAATTTTAATATAATTTAGTTTAATTGTTTTGTTATGTAAAATATGTGTATTTTTACGGCAGTGCGGTAAAACGTGAGAACAGTGACCGGAAGGAACGCTTTTCGGAAGTAAGAATTTGCCTCATGGTTACAGCAGTCTAAGTCCAGAGCTTGGAGGGACTAGATGTGTTTCTAAAAAGTCTGAGTCCAGCGTTAGGAGTGACAGGTTGTTTCTAAAAAAGTCTAGATCAGAGCTTGGTGGAGAATGGTTGTGTTTTTTGAGAGTCTAGTAGAGACTAATTTAGCAGAAAATGGATAGGAAGTGATAATGGACGCTTCTAATGACAATGTAAACGTGTTTGAAAGTAATAGACTTACTGTATTCTAAGTGACAAACAATATTTATGAGAAAATTAGTATAAAGTATTTAATTAGACGGTGAATATAAAAAAAAGAAACTTAATGAACACTCGAATTTATAAGATTTCAAAGAATAAGAGACTGTGTACTGTAAATGAGTGTCTTAAACGGATCGTTTAGCACGTGGCAAAAAACTTTGTATCGAAGTGAACATTCTTTTATTAATGATGAATGTTATGATTGTCGTACAAAAAAATAACATTCCTAGAGTGCTGGGTGAATATTCGAAACATGAACTTTTCAGGAAACAACGCTTGCTGTAATCTACAAGTCTCAGGACATCTGGAATTAATATCTTTGGACAATTTGAGTGCAAATGGGTGTTCTGGTATAAACACCATATGTTAAATTAGGACTAAGTATTTATATTATGTTTTGATATATTTTGCTATACATGTTTAAATTTTTAATCTGTTTCATAAATATTTTAAAAGGAAATAAATTGATAGATAAAATAATAAAATTTTAATAATTGAAGTAAATCTCCATCTGAGATCTTTATAATGATTTAAATTTAAATAAAAAGTAAATTCCTGTTGCAACAATTTTATTGGTAAAAGCATTTTTAAAGATAAAATTAATTAATTTGAAAGAAAGAAATAAAGGAAATATAAATTCATAATTTGTTATTGAAATTAAAAAGGATAACTAGTATTTGTAATATGAATTTTTTGTTGTTAATAATAATTTGTAGGATGTTTCTTTAATAGTTTAATAAATCTTTATGTTAACATTTCAGAGACAAGTGTTTTCATTAAATACCAAATATCACTGTAAGTACACTGTGAAAAGAACTTACGACCCCCAGATATTTTTTCTTTTTTTTAAATATTTAAATTCATTCTTTTTTCAAAATTGGTATGCTAAAGCAAACCTGGCGCCCTATAGACGAGCAAATTAACAAATGAATAACATTAAATAGTAACTTCATCTCATTTTTGAAATATTACAAATGTCGCCGCAACTGTGGGCCTTTTTAGTCGAAATAAACAGTGATTTTGGTAATGAGAATTCTTGAAATCAAGGTAAGGACTCTCTTTATAATAATAAGAAAGATTCTTTTTTAAAAATTTTTTGTGTTAAATATAGTAAGATAAAAATGGAGTCAGAAATTGTAAATGTAAATAATAGTGATGAACAGGTAGGGTTAGGAAATCAAAATTCTTTAAATAATATAGAGCCATTGGAATTTACAGGGGATATTTTTGATAATTTAGAGAAGGAATCGCAAAGTAATGAGCAAACAAATGAACAATTTGCACAAAATTTTTTAGATCAAGAAATAAGTAGTAATAGTAATAGTAGACGTTCAAGTGTGAACGCGAATAGTAGTTCAGGTTCGGATTTTAATGGGTTTGATAGTGATAGGATGCTAAATAGTAAAGAAAAGTGTGAAGATATGAATAAAAAATTAGTAGAAACACCAGGGGTAGAAATTGTAGAAGAAAATTCAGATAAGGAATTAAGAGCTGAAGAGGTTAGGGTAATTGAGCAGGTTAGTGTAACCAAAGAAGTTAGGATTGATGAGAGTGTAGAAAATAATGATCAAGGTATGAGCATGGAAAAAATATATGAGATGTTAGTAAAAGGATTTCGACAAACTAGTTTAGATATGGATAAAAAATTTGATAAAAATAGCTTAGAATTCAAACGAGATAATGATAAGAAATTTGAATGTATAAGTAATGATATTAAACAAACAAATAATAAAATTGAACAAAATAATGTAGATTTGAAGCAAGATTTAAATAATAAATTTGATGACTTCAATAATAAATTTGATCAGAATAAGCTAGAAATTAATAAAAAACTAGAGAATTTTAATATTAAACTTGAACAGAATAATGTCAAACTTGATAAGATAGATAATGACTTGAAACTGAGTAAATTAGAACTAAGACAAGCTAATTTAGATTTAAAAGAAGCAATGTGTAAAAAATTTGAAGAAATGAGGGTTGAATTAAAACCAAATTATGTAAAATTTGAACAGAATCTTAAAATGGAAATTAATGTAATGGAAACTAATAATAAAGTAGAATTTGAATTAAGCTATTGTGAGAAAAAAGTAGAATTTGAACAGATTAATAGTGTAGAAGGTGTTTTGGTAGAAAATATTAATAATTTAGATAACAATTTAAATCAAGCAATAGCTGAAATTGAAATTAACAGTTTTAATGAGATAAATAACATGTCAAATGATTTGATAATAATAGAAGACGATTGTGTGAATGATTGTGTTCAAGAAATTTCTAAAATAATGAATAATGGGTTAGGTAACAAGGTATATCCAGAAACAGCAAATAACGTTGAAATTAATATGTCTAGTGGGGTTGGAATAGGTATAAG
The DNA here is from genome assembly GCA_963513935.1 of Aphrophora alni. Classification (NCBI taxonomy): domain Eukaryota; kingdom Metazoa; phylum Arthropoda; class Insecta; order Hemiptera; family Aphrophoridae; genus Aphrophora; species Aphrophora alni. Next base: position 37,994,214 of record OY740765.1, on the reverse strand, counting down.
TAATTTGAAAAACAAAGTAAAAGTAAATAATCTAATAACGAAGGTATCAGCTGTTTATTTTAAAAAACAAGTGGGTCATAAAAAAGTAGAGTTTGAAAATTATGTAATGATAAAATTTAAGAGTATCTTTCAAACCCAAGAACAAGAAATTAAAAGTTTTTGTGAGAAATCTAACTTTAAATATAATCTTGAAAGTAAAAATGTAGAAATAGTAAAAGAAGGTTTTGTACTAGTGTATAAGAATGGTGGGGTTAGAATTCCTGAACGAACAGATGTTGAAATTAGGTCATTAGATTCTAGGATGTTTGAGAGAAGAAGGGGTGATGGTATGCATGAGAGGGAGAAAGAGAAAGGTATTTTGTCAACACTCCGAGACAATAACAAAGGGAGATCTTTTGTTAAGAAAGGGTCTGTTGTGATGACTGGGCAAGACAAACTGTCCGTGTGGTCAGAAGTATTTAACATCAAAGATGTGTTAAAAAATTCAATCATGTATTTTAAAATCTTTCACCAATCTGGGAACCATCGTAAAAAATGTATAATTTATAATTGAGTTGTAATAAATTGAAATTTGGAATGAATAAATAAATGTAAGGACATTTTATAAACACACGGACTTGATTTTTAAAATAATTAATAAAAAGTAGTTAAGATTTTGTTAATAAGTAAGTTTAAGTTTGATAATGAATGATTAAGAGTTATGAATATTAATAATTTGTGTGTATTAATGAATTTTGTAAGCTAAGACAAAAATATAGAAAATAATTATTAGCCAAGCGTAAAATATTAAGAGTTTAGTTTTAGAAAACGTTTAGGTATTTGTAAAGTAAAGACGCTGGATTATAGCAGTAAACAACTTTATATGTTTATTAAGATCTTAATATTTAGAAAACGTGACGAAAACAGATTAGCTAGATGAGAGGATCATTGGAGCTGCAAGGTTGTTAGTGAATAACCGAGCGTTGTTTATACTAAGATAAATATTGACTTTACGTGTTAAGATAGAGCAGATTAATTCGAGGCAAAGATCCCGTGTAGTGTTGAAGAAATAATATTCAATTAAGTAGGTGGATTCAATAAAATATTCAATAATGACGAGAAAAATAGAATCTAGTTGGAGCGAAAAGGTTCACTTCTTATCAGTAGACAGATATATTGCATCATACAACTAGGGGAGATTGTTTATTCCTTAGTCAGGTATAAGTTCTTTGCATGACATTGAGACGAGATACAGCGTGTGACAGAATTATTGTTCTGAAAATAAAAAACTTTTGACGTATAATCGGAAATTAACTTGCGTTTTCAAATAAAAATTACTTAAATAAAGGATAATTGGCTTTAAATAAAGTAAATAAGAATAAAAGTAGATTACTTAAATAACTTTAATAGAATTAAAAGTAAATTTCTAAGTAAAAAACTTAGAATAAGTTTTAAAAATAAAATTTTCTTTTTGAATTTGAATAATAACATCGAGAAAGGATCACATAAACAGAAAATCGACGATGCTAATAATAAGATTAGTAAAATAAACATTATTTCAACTTCGGATGAAACAATTTTAATGAAATTTTTTATGAATTTTAAAATTTTCTTCGAGTATGTGCATTTAAGGAGTACATGAACATTTGGGTGGATGGCTGAGCGTTTATGTAGTAATAATAGAATGTTTTATTCGCAAGAATAAGGCATTCTGGGACTACATGGAGAGCGTGTTGTGGAATAGGGATGTGTTTTGGGCTTTATCTTGAATTTAGTAGGGATATTGCATTCAACCACTGCACATTTCAACGTCACAACATGTTGCTTTGTGTAAGAGTCCAAAGAGCAATTTGAAGTATGCACGGTATAAAGTAGATGGTCAGAAGGACTGTAGTGGGGTAAGTAGGAGGTCAAATGCATAAAAAAAAAAAAAAAAAAAAAAAAAAAAAAATTCATAAAAAACAAATAAAAAAGGTATAAATAAAAAACAAAATAAAAATGGAACGTTGGAGGGTTTTATTAATCGACGTTTGACAGGGCTTTATTATAAGCATAGAGGAGTATAATTCAATTACTGTGACTATAATAAACCCCGGTCGAGTTTTGAAAAATAAAATAAAAAATAAACAAAAAACAAAAAATTTGTCATACGACTTATGTAAATAAAATATAGTTAAAAACTTTGACAATTTTGAGAAGTTTAAAGAACAAAGAGTTCTTATTTTGTATTCAGAAATACAGAAGTTTAGTAGAAGGAGTTTAAGAGAGAACATAGAGTTCTTGAGTATATTATAAAAATATAAAGTTTGGTAGGCGAACTGTCTTTAGAGGCAGGATGTAGCTATTTTCGAGAAGTGATATGATCAAGGCCTAAGATATCATTTCTGGAAGGTAGTGATTTCGAGTTAATTGGAAAACTTATCAAAAAATCCAACGTAGTTGTTTAGAGTTCTGTCACATGTAATTTTGGGCAAAAAACATAAACAATGACTTATGTTTGTAAGTGTCATAAACTTTCATAGGTATAGAAAAAGTTTTTTTTTTTTGGGTCTATTCTAACAAGTAGAAACAGATGTTTGAAGGAAGTCGTCAAGGGACAGTAAGACAATGCTTTCATGGTGAAAGGAGGGGGTTTGTTAAAAACAAAGCCTAGGAATAAATCGGACGTGACAGAAGGGAGAAGTTTTTTATGAAATAAAACGAAAAGTTTTGTAAAATTGTAAAAATGTTAATTAACTGATTAGAATAGGTAATTAGATGTTAGATTGTAAAACGATAAGTTGTATGTTTTGATGTTTTAAATATTAAGGATTATTGATTAGATGATAAGATGAAAAATAGTTAGCTTTAAATGATTTGTGGTTTGTGAATATGAAGAATAGTTGTTTAAAGTTTGAGAATTTATGTGAGTTTTGCCAAGACAGATAATAATAAAGTTTTTAAGTTTTTTGATGTTAAATAATGAATGAGGGAGGTTAAGTTTTTGTTTTTTAAAGGAAGGAGTAATAAATTAATAATAAGTAGAGAGATTTTAATGAATTTGATAGAAAGGATAAATAAGTAGTGTTTTTTAAATAAATAATAATGGAATTTGAAATAATAAATGATGTTAAGCAGTTCTTTGATAAAGGTATCTAAAGATTTTGATGAAATACGGTGTTAGCTGGGAAAGCAATGATAATTTTTTATTTTTTATAAGTTTTTTGTATTTAAGTGATTGATGACAAGGGAGATTTTAATGAAGTAATTTAAATGAAAGAATTTTTGAGTTTTTATATGAAGATGATGACTTTACAGAATTGTTGAGTAAAGTGGTATTTAAAATGAAGTTGTTCTGTTAATAAACTTTTATAAAGAAGGTAGTTAAGTTGCATTGATGGTTAATTTTTTAGTTTTTAAGAGGTTTTTTGAGTACTGCGATGAAATAAAGGAAATATACGACGATTTTAATGAAATAAAGGAAATATGCGACGATTTTTAATGAGATAAAGGGAGATTTGAGGAATTCTGCGAATAAACGACGGTTATCATGATTTTTTAAAGGAAGCTACGTTGAGATAAAGGGATAAATGAATGATAAAGAGGTTTTTTGGGGATTAATGCAACTTTGATTATTAAAAAAATGAAAGATAAGATGGAAATAATTTTAAGATAGGATACTGAAAGATGAAACAATTGTAAAGAGGTAATTTTGAAATAAATAGATGAGTTTTGTAAGTAATTTTATTTTTTTTTGATAATAATGATGTTATGTTTTGAATTTTAGTTGAAGAAAAGAGTTTTTTGTAATTGTAAAATCAGTAGCTAACATGTTATCCCAGCAAGATACAGGAGAATTGAGATTTTAAGTAAGAATAAATAGTTATTGGATTTAAACTAAAATAAATAATAATGTAAAGTCTGAATTGAAAAGTTTTAAAGTGAATTGAAGTAATGTTGAGTAATAAGTAAATAATTTTCGTAAAAAAGGTGTTAATGATAATGAGAAGTTTTAAATTTTAATTGTATTAAGTTGAAGGAATTATTCAGATGAATGTCTAGAGTCAAAGGTAGATTTTCAAAGGATGTAGAAATGTCGTCTTGGCAAAGAGGATGAGACGTAGAAAAAGTATATAGACGGCTGTCTGGGAGATAAGCTTTGAGTGACGGGATCCTGTCAACAAAAAATGTTGATGGAAAGTTTCAGCCAACGAGGTTGAAAAGGAAAATGATGATGGGTTTTATTGGATAAATAGAGATAAGGCTTAGCACTAATTGATTCGTATATTTTAATATTTATGAGTTATGATGACTCAAACAAATTGAGATAGTGAAATAGGATTTTAGCAAATAGATTTTAATTTTTTATGTAAAAAGAGAATCTTTCTTAAATTAAGTATACTAGGGATACTTATTTTCTTTCATGAGGTCCTTAGCTTCTGAAATGAAATGTCTTGAACATCCATTAAAAAAAAAAAAAAAAAAAAAAAAAAAATTTTTTTTCTTTCTCGATTTGAAATTTATATATATATAAGCTTTGTATTCCAATACCTGTATTGAAATACAAACCTTGTGGGGTTTTGTGACAATGTGAAAAGACAGATTTTAATATAGACTCATTTGAAAGACGCGGTTAAGCCAAAGAGATAAGAGATTCAAATAACAATTTAAATTTAGTAACGTCATTTATAAAAGAAAAATGGATTTTCAAGACAAAAGTATAAATAACCATGTTCAATTTTAATATAATTTAGTTTAATTGTTTTGTTATGTAAAATATGTGTATTTTTACGGCAGTGCGGTAAAACGTGAGAACAGTGACCGGAAGGAACGCTTTTCGGAAGTAAGAATTTGCCTCATGGTTACAGCAGTCTAAGTCCAGAGCTTGGAGGGACTAGATGTGTTTCTAAAAAGTCTGAGTCCAGCGTTAGGAGTGACAGGTTGTTTCTAAAAAAGTCTAGATCAGAGCTTGGTGGAGAATGGTTGTGTTTTTTGAGAGTCTAGTAGAGACTAATTTAGCAGAAAATGGATAGGAAGTGATAATGGACGCTTCTAATGACAATGTAAACGTGTTTGAAAGTAATAGACTTACTGTATTCTAAGTGACAAACAATATTTATGAGAAAATTAGTATAAAGTATTTAATTAGACGGTGAATATAAAAAAAAGAAACTTAATGAACACTCGAATTTATAAGATTTCAAAGAATAAGAGACTGTGTACTGTAAATGAGTGTCTTAAACGGATCGTTTAGCACGTGGCAAAAAACTTTGTATCGAAGTGAACATTCTTTTATTAATGATGAATGTTATGATTGTCGTACAAAAAAATAACATTCCTAGAGTGCTGGGTGAATATTCGAAACATGAACTTTTCAGGAAACAACGCTTGCTGTAATCTACAAGTCTCAGGACATCTGGAATTAATATCTTTGGACAATTTGAGTGCAAATGGGTGTTCTGGTATAAACACCATATGTTAAATTAGGACTAAGTATTTATATTATGTTTTGATATATTTTGCTATACATGTTTAAATTTTTAATCTGTTTCATAAATATTTTAAAAGGAAATAAATTGATAGATAAAATAATAAAATTTTAATAATTGAAGTAAATCTCCATCTGAGATCTTTATAATGATTTAAATTTAAATAAAAAGTAAATTCCTGTTGCAACAATTTTATTGGTAAAAGCATTTTTAAAGATAAAATTAATTAATTTGAAAGAAAGAAATAAAGGAAATATAAATTCATAATTTGTTATTGAAATTAAAAAGGATAACTAGTATTTGTAATATGAATTTTTTGTTGTTAATAATAATTTGTAGGATGTTTCTTTAATAGTTTAATAAATCTTTATGTTAACATTTCAGAGACAAGTGTTTTCATTAAATACCAAATATCACTGTAAGTACACTGTGAAAAGAACTTACGACCCCCAGATATTTTTTCTTTTTTTTAAATATTTAAATTCATTCTTTTTTCAAAATTGGTATGCTAAAGCAAACCTGGCGCCCTATAGACGAGCAAATTAACAAATGAATAACATTAAATAGTAACTTCATCTCATTTTTGAAATATTACATGAGGAGGTGCACCATCTTGCTGCCAAATTAATTTTTCACGAATAGGTTGTAGTTGTTCGAATGCAGGACTGTTTTCCAATTCAACTACTACCTCATGTAACATATCATGGTAATGAACAGCATTGTCTGTTTGTTCAAAAACGAATGGTCCAATTAGTCCACCAGCAAAGATTCCAGCCCACACACATACTCCAGGGGCATTTAATTCAGTCTGCATGACTAAATGTGGGTTTTCAGAAGCCCAGTACACTCAATTATGTCTGTTCACTCTACCATTAAGTTTGAATGTTGCCTCATCGTTCCACAAAATAGATTTATAAAATGTATTGTCTGCTTCTTATCTTATGAAGTACCACTCACAAAATTCCATTCGCCTGTCATAATCATCTTCATTCAAACCTTGCAGTAAAGTAGGCCGATATGGTTTCAGCCCTACCATTTTTAACATTCTTCTAACGCTCGTTCTAGATATACCAAGCTCACTGGACACTCTTCGGGTTGATTTTGATGGCAATTGGACTAAACTTTGCACTACAGTCATGACGTTAACTTCTGTTGTAACAGATTTAGGCCTACCTGATTGTGGAAGATCCGCTACAGATCCAGTCATTTCAAACCTTTTATTTAAGTTATGAATGGCTTGTTGTGATAATGGTCTACTGTTTGGGAAATGCTGCACAAATGACTCTACTACATCATCGTAATGATGATCATGTAACCACCACTGCTGAAGAATAAAAACATGTTCTCTTATTGGGAGCTTACTATTCATGATTAACTCATTAAGTTAATTAATTACAAAACTTAATCAACTAAAATCACTTCTAATAAGGTGCTAACTTCAACATATCTCAAACATAACCCCAAAACAATACTGTTGTTTTGTTGTAACAGCTGACAGGTTACAACTAGAGTCAAATTGATACTGAGTGACTGGTAGTGTCAAATGACTTATGACCATAATTATTATGGCCTCTGTATTATCAAAACTTTAAAATAATGTGAATATTGTTAAAATTATCAAATTATCCTTCTGTATAGTTTGTTAAGGAAGAATCATTATGTACCATACGTATTGTTGCAAACAGTCATAATATATTAGTTTTGCTCGTTGTAGACAACCACCCGAAACTTAGGTAAAACTTTGAGATATTCTGTATTTATAGACTTATACATATATGATTTTTTTGTTTATTGAAAATTAAAATCGAGATCATGAAACTTAAAAAATCAAGTAAGTGCAATACTATAATACTGATATTATTTACGGTTTAAAATAAAAAATCTCTTCTATTTTAGAAATTGGTTACGACTGATTGTATGGTAGTAACGTTTGAAAAAGAAAACATCTGATTAAAAATGTAAAACCACATATATTATATATTACAATTTTGAAGAACTGCTTCTAAGGATAAGTGGGAATGTAAGACAAAATTAACTACACCTAACTATAAAACTCGGAAATGAAAGAGATTAATTTTATAAATCAGCTTAGTCTAAACAGTTAGTGTACAACTAGTCAGAAATGAAACAATCCATTGAATTACACGCAGGCTGGGGGCCATATTTAGGTGGTAACAAACAGTGGACATACTTATAGTAAGTTGGTGTTCCCGAGATGAAATGACACACTACAATTCGAAAAACTTTTCAGTTATACTACAGATATAAAAGATTATACAATATCTCTTGTCTGTGGTTATGGCTAGCTCCTACTTTTTATATCTTAATTAATACAAGTGTAGAAAATTATTCATAATTTTAATTAAGTTCCTAAAAACAAACCAAAAATACTGAAATAATATGTCATCATTATATTTATATTGCATTACCATACATGATACAGAAGATTAAATATTATAGAAACCACTTAAAAAAAAAAAAAAACTAAGTTAAAAATATTGTTTTGGTGGGAAAACAGTAAACTTATTACACCTTCCAAAAGCCATGTGATTGGTAAATACAATGCATGTTTTTTTTTTATTTACAATATTTGGGGATTTGTTTAACCTATTTTACTGAGCTGTACGGATTTAGTTCATATTCATGCTACGAATTCCAAGGTTATATATTTTTTCCAAATATGTGCTATTTTATAACAATCTTCTATTAACAAAATAATAACTTTTATAACTGTGAAATTTTTTGACTCACTAATAACAGAAAATGGTAAGGCATAATCGTTTTTAACGTAAGTGTTACTACATTATTGTACCAATATCAAAATTATTAAATATTAAGTCGAACATTAACTTATTTTTAATTAATACTGGTACCGACCACTGGTAATTTAATTTTAGTAACTTCATGAAATAATAAAAGCTTCTTTAAATATGCGAGTATGTATATTTCATTATCCTAACTTTTTTAATAATAAGCTCAGTTGTCAGCATAAGTTATTTTTTGTTAATTATTATTTATCTAATGTCATATATTTTTATTTACAAACAACGCTTACATTATTCACAATTAGAACTTATGGATACAATTCTGATAACAATCTGTATGTTAATTCTAAAAAAAAAAAAAAACTAAATCTTACTTGACCTTGTTTTATATATTTATTGTACAATAGAATTATGCACCCCAGAGGTAATCCTATATTAGGGTTAAAGGCATTTAATTTACCAAACTAGAGCAGGTGCCAGCAGTAATTGTAAAAACAGGATTTAAGAAATATTGAAAAGTGAAAGATTTTGAATACTATGAATATAGTGTTTTAATGTTTGTTGTCAGGTTATTTTAAAATCGTATTGAAAAATGTTTCTGAGTTTTCATATAAAAATAGTCAGTTCATAATTTATAGTTTATAGTTTATGTTTTTAATAGAACTAATATCTTTTGGCAAAAATTTTAATAACTTAGGGGCTATAAAAGCATAGGACCATTTGAAAGCTTCGTTGTATGACTTTGGAACTGTATATTTTTTGCAGGTACTTAGTTTTCCAGTATACTCATTCTGCACATCCTTCATGTCCTTGTACTTTATGGAAAAATTCTTAAGACTTTATAAATAAATAAATTTCTCAATGGTAAAAGGTTTAGATAGAATGATTTGGTTCTTTTCTTTCTTAATTTAAATATATTTTTCTGAGTAGTTAACACGTTAGCTGCCGAGGCCTAATACGATACTCTTGCCTGGAGTGCCACGATTACCAAATTGTTTTTCCATTATTATTTTTGCATCTACCTATGTAAAATAATATAAGGCAATAGTATTTACTAATTTTAATTACATTTATGCATATATAGTTTCGAGACCGATCGGACCGAAATGCAATTTTTCGGCTTTATTTTAATCGTAGTATAACGTTTACGTCCGATCGGACCGAGGCAATTTCCGTGTAAAATTAAAAAATCCAAACGGGCTATTTCATTTCTTTATGTTGGCAACGCTCACTATTTTATTTGTCTAATATTTATTTTATAAATACATATATTCATTTTTCAACTGTATTCTTTGTGAATTAATCATTACTAAACCAAAATGTTTTTGTAAAATTTTTAATCGGTCCGATCGTGCCGACAAAAAAGTGAAAATATCCACCAACTTTATTATTATATTGAGTAACCATGGTAACGGTTATTAAAGCTAAGTCTAACACACCTCTTTACCCAATTCAGAGAATACCAAAATTGGCCGATAGGTTGCTACACTATCGAACTGTGAGCCACAAAACAAAACATTACGTCAGTCACTTTACCGGTCCGATCGTGCCAAAACGCTGCATGTACATTCACCTTAGTTTCGGTCCGCTCGGACCGATATGGCAGTTAACGTGTTAAAAGAGGTTTAATACAATCATACTTTAATATATGACCCCCCCTCAAGCAGATTACCCCTTATTGTAGACTTAAGTTCACTAAAGCACAATATGTATATTTTAAAACCATCAATGAGCATAGATATTCCATCTATTCCGGGAACTTTATTGTTGTTTAAAGATGATATACGTTTTACAATTTCAGCTGGAATTACTGGTTCAATAAACAAAGATGGTTCTTCAGAAGTGCAGCGGCAAAAATTATAATACTGTTTATAATCTCATCAACCACACTTACAAAGTATTTATTAACTGTATTCGAATACCTAAGGAATTAGAGACACTACCTCTATTCTCACTTCTTAATTTAATTTCAAAACTTTTTTAAAGCTACCTTTCAGGGTATATCCGCTCTTCCTGTAAAGTACTTCTGGGGATGTTGTTACTTGTACGTATTGGGACAAAAATAAAAATACTTTTTAATATCCCACAAAATATTGCGTGGAACTACAGCTATAGTTTTGAAGATAGGCCAACAGGGGTGTGCTGAACGCAATATTCACTCCTCTAGAAGAGATTCGGGGGTTTCCCCTATAGGTGAATTATGGGGCTCTTAATTAAGTCTGTTCCATTCTAATTTAAAAGAGGGTGTGCAAGTTACTTTGTGACAATGTGAAAAGTCAGATTTTAATATAGACTCATTTGAAAGACGCGGTTAAGCCAAAGAGATAAGAGATTCAAATAACAATTTAAATTTAGTAACGTCATTTATAAAAGAAAAATGGATTTTCAAGACAAAAGTATAAATAACCATGTTCAATTTTAATATAATTTAGTTTAATTGTTTTGTTATGTAAAATATGTGTATTTTTACGGCAGTGCGGTAAAACGTGAGAACAGTAACCGGAAGGAACGCCTTTCGGAAGTAAGAATTTGCCTCATGGTAACGTCAGTCTGAGTCCAGCGTTAGGAGTGACAGGTTGTTTCTAAAAAAGTCTAGATCAGAGCTTGGTGGAGAATGGTTGTGTTTTTTGAGAGTCTAGTAGAGACTAATTTAGCAGAAAATGGATAGGAAGTGATAATGGACGCTTCTAATGACAATGTAAACGTGTTTGAAAGTAATAGACTTACTGTATTCTAAGTGACAAACAATATTTATGAGAAAATTAGTATAAAGTATTTAATTAGACGGTGAATATAAAAAAAGAAACTTAATGAACACTCGAATTTATAAGATTTCAAAGAATAAGAGACTGTGTACTGTAAATGAGTGTCTTAAACGGATCGTTTAGCACGTGGCAAAAAACTTTGTATCGAAGTGAACATTCTTTTATTAATGATGAATGTTATGATTGTCGTACAAAAAATAACATTCCTAGAGTGCTGGGTGAATATTCGAAACATGAACTTTTCAGGAAACAACGCTTGCTGTAATCTACAAGTCTCAGGACATCTGGAATTAATATCTTTGGACAATTTGAGTGCAAATGGGTGTTCTGGTATAAACACCATATGTTAAATTAGGACTAAGTATTTATATTATGTTTTGATATATTTTGCTATACATGTTTAAATTTTTTAATCTGTTTCATAAATATTTTAAAAGGAAATAAATTGATAGATAAAATAATAAAATTTTAATAATTGAAGTAAATCTCCATCTGAGATCTTTATAATGATTTAAATTTAAATAAAAAGTAAATTCCTGTTGCAACAATTTTATTGGTAAAAGCATTTTTAAAGATAAAATTAATTAATTTGAAAGAAAGAAATAAAGGAAATATAAATTCATAATTTGTTATTGAAATTAAAAAGGATAACTAGTATTTATAATATGATTTTTTTGTTGTTAATAATAATTTGTAGGATGTTTCTTTAATAGTTTAATAAATCTTTATGTTAACATTTCAGAGACAAGTGTTTTCATTAAATACCAAATATCACTGTAAGTACACTGTGAAAAGAACTTACGACCCCAGATAATTTTTCTTTCTTTTAAATATTTAAATTCATTCTTTTTTCAAAATTGGTATGCTAAAGCAAACCTGGCGCCCTATAGACGAGCAAATTAACAAATGAATAACATTAAATAGTAACTTCATCTCATTTTTGAATTATTACAAATGTCGCCGCAACTGTGGGCCTTTTTAGTCGAAATAAACAGTGATTTTGGTAATGAGAATTCTTGAAATCAAGGTAAGGACTCTCTTTATAATAATAAGAAAGATTCTTTTTTAAAATTTTTTGTGTTAAATATAGTAAGATAAAAATGGAGTCAGAAATTGTAAATGTAAATAATAGTGATGAACAGGTAGGGTTAGGAAATCAAAATTCTTTAAATAATATAGAGCCATTGGAATTTACAGGGGATATTTTTGATAATTTAGAGAAGGAATCGCAAAGTAATGAGCAAACAAATGAACAATTTGCACAAAATTTTTTAGATCAAGAAATAGGTAGTAGTAATAATAGTAGACGTTCAAGTGTGAACGTAAATAGTAGTTCAGGTTCGGATTTTAATGGATTTGATAGTGATAGGATTCTAAATAGTAAACAACAGTGTGAAGATATAAATAAAAAAATAGTAGAAACACCAGGGGTAGAAACTGTAAAGGAAAATTCAGATAAGGATTTAAGAGCTGAAGAGGTTAGGATGGATGAGAGTGTGAAAAATAATGATCAAGATTTAGAGATTAAGAGTATGTTAAAAGTAATGATGAAAAAAATGGAACAAAATAGTTTAAGGTTTGAACAAAATAGCTTAGAAACAAAACAAAATAATGTAGTTTTACACAATAAAATTGATCAAGGTAGTCTAGAATTAAGACGAGATAATGATAAGAAGTTTGAATGTATAAATAATAGGTTTGATCAAAACAATTTGGAATTAAAAGAAATAAGTAATAAATTTGATCAAAATAAGCTGGAAATCAATGCTAAACTAGAAGATTTTAATATTAAACTTGAACAGAATAATGTTAAACTGGATAAAATAGACAATGATTTAAAACTGAGTAAATTAGAGCTAAGACAAGATAATTTAGATTTAAAAGAAGCAATGTGTAAAAAATTTGAAGAAATGAGGGTTGAATTAAAACCAAATTATGTAAAATTTGAACAGAATCTTAAAATGGAAATTAATGTAATGGAAACTAATAATAAAGTAGAATTTGAATTAAGCTATTGTGAGAAAAAAGTAGAATTTGAACAGATTAATAGTGTAGAAGGTGTTTTGGTAGAAAATATTAATAATTTAGATAACAATTTAAATCAAGCAATAGCTGAAATTGAAATTAACAGTTTTAATGAGATAAATAACATGTCAAATGATTTGATAATAATAGAAGACGATTGTGTGAATGATTGTGTTCAAGAAATTTCTAAAATAATGAATAATGGGTTAGGTAACAAGGTATATCCAGAAACAGCAAATAACGTTGAAATTAATATGTCTAGTGGGGTTGGAATAGGTATAAGTAATTTGAAAAACAAAGTAAAAGTAAATAATCTAATAACGAAGGTATCAGCTGTTTATTTTAAAAAACAAGTGGGTCATAAAAATGTAGAGTTTGAAAATTATGTAATGATAAAATTTAAGAGTATCTTTCAAACCCAAGAACAAGAAATTAAAAGTTTTTGTGAGAAATCTAACTTTAAATATAATCTTGAAAGTAAAAATGTAGAAATAGTAAAAGAAGGTTTTGTACTAGTGTATAAGAATGGTGGGGTTAGAATTCCTGAACGAACAGATGTTGAAATTAGGTCATTAGATTCTAAGATGTTTGAGAGAAGGAGGGGTGATGGTATGCCTGAGAGGGAGAAAGAGAAAGGTATTTTGTCAACACTCCGAGACAATAACAAAGGGAGATCTTTTGTTAGGAAAGGGTCTGTTGTGATGTCTAGGCTAGACAAACTGTCCGTGTGGACAGAAGTATTTAACGCTAGAGATATTTACAAAAATCAAATCATGTATTTTAAAATCTTTCACCAATCGGGGAACCATCGAAAAAAATGTATAATTTATAATTGAGTCATAATAAATTGAATTTTGGAATGAATAAATAAATGTAAGGACATTTTATAAACACACGGACTTGATTTTTAAAATAATTAATAAAAAGTAGTTAAGATTTTGTTAATAAGTAAGTTTAAGTTTGATAATAAATGATTAAGAGTTATGAATATTAATAATTTGTGTGTACTAATGAATTTTGTAAGCTAAGACAAAAATATAGAAAATAATTATTAGCCAAGCGTAAAATATTAAGAGTTTAGTTTTAGAAAACGTTTAGGTATTTGTAAAGTAAAGACGCTGGATTATAGCAGTAAACAACTTTATATGTTTATTAAGATCTTAATATTTAGAAAACGTGACGAAAACAGATTAGCTAGATGAGAGGATCATTGGAGCTGCAAGGTTGTTAGTGAATAACCGAGCGTTGTTTATACTAAGATAAATATTGATTTTACGTGAGATAGATAAGATAGTTAGTTCGAAGCAAGGATTTAGTGTAGTGTTGAAGAAATAATATTCAATAATAAGTAGGTGGATTCAATATTAAATATTCAATAAAATGTGACGAGAGAGAGTTGAGATTCATTTGCAGATCGTATTGGAACCAAAAGGTCTTCATGTCTTATCAGTAGACAGATAAGGATTGTCTCATATCGAGGGGACTTGTTTATGCTTAAACCAGGCCTAGAATTCCTTTGCATGGCATTGAGACGAGATACAGCGTGTGACAGAATTATTGTTCTGAAAATGAAAAACTTTTGACGTATAATCGAAATTTAACTTGTGTTTTCAAATAAAATTTACTTAAATAAAGGATAATTGGCTTTAAATAAAGTAAACAAGAACAAAAGTAGATTACTTAAATAACTTTAATAGTATTGAAGGTAAAATTTCTAAGTAAAGGACTTGGAATAAATTTTAAAAATAAAATTTTCGTTTTGAATTTGAATAATAACATCTAGAAAGGAATACATAAACAGAAAATCGGCGATGCTAGTAATAAAACTTGGTAAAAATAAACATTATTTCAACTTCGGATGAAACAATTTTAATGAAATTTTTTATGAATTTTAAAATTTCTTCGAGTAGATGCATTTAAGGAGTACATGAACATTCTTGGGTGGATGGTTGAGCGTTTGTGTAGTCAAAATAGAATGTTTTATTCGTAAGAATAAGGCATTCTGAGACTGCATAAGAGGGTGTGTTGTGAAATAGGGATGTGTTTTGGGTTTTATCTTGAATCAAGTAGGGATATTGCATTCAACCACTGCACATTTCAACGTCACAACATGTTACTCTGTGTAAGAGTCTAAAGAGCAATTAGAAGTATGCACGGTATAAAGTAGACGGTTAGAAGAACCTATGTAGGAGAGGTTAGGAAGAAAAATGCATAAGTAAGTGTGACATTATTACATAAAAAAAAAAAAAAACTTCATGTAATAAATTTTAGACAGATGTTGATTGAAAACAAATTGTAGGATATATAGAAGTGATCGATCTGTATATACAAGATTAAACCGGACGTGACAGGAAGGGAATTTTTATGAAATGAAACGGAAAGTTCTGTAAAACTGTAAAAATGTTGATTAGCTGATTAGGATAGGTAATTAGATGTTAAATTGTAAAACGATAAGTTGTATGTTTGACATTGATAAATATTAAGGATTATTAGATAGTATAAGATGAAAAATAGTTAGTTTTAAGTGATTTATGATTTGAGAATATGAAGAATAGTTGTTTAAAGTTTGAGAATCTATGTAAGTTTTGCCAAGACAGATAATAATTAAGTTTTTAAGTTTTTTTGATGTTAAATAATGAATGAGGGAGGTTAAGTTTTTGTTTTTTAAAGGAAGGAGTAATAAATAATATAATATGAAGAGATTTTGATGAAATTTATAAATAAAATAAAAGAATTAACGTTTTTTAATAAATAAGGTTTGAATTTAAAACAATAGATGATGGTGAGAAGTTATTTGATAAAGGTGTCTAAAGATTTTGATGAAATCAGATGTTAGCTGGGAAAGCAATGATAATTTTTTATTTTTTATAAGTTTTTTGTATTTAAGTGATTGATGACAAAGGAGATTTTAATGAAGTAATTTAAATGAAAGAATTTTTGAGTTTTTATATGAAGATGATGAGTTTACAGAATTGTTGAGTAAAGTGGTATTTAAAATGAAGTTGTTCTGTTAATAAACTTTTATAAAGAAGGTAGTTAAGTTGCATTGATGGTTAATTTTTTAGTTTTTAAGAGGTTTTTTGAGTACTGCGATGAAATAAAGGAAATATACGACGATTTTAATGAAATAAAGGAAATATGCGACGATTTTTAATGAGATAAAGGGAGATTTGAGGAATTCTGCGAATAAACGACGGTTATCATGATTTTTTAAAGGAAGCTACGTTGAGATAAAGGGATAAATGAATGATAAAGAGGTTTTTTGGGGATTAATGCAACTTGAATTATTAAAATATGAAAGATAAGATGGAAATAATTTTAAGATGGGATACTGAGAGACAATACAATTGTAAAGAGGTAATTTTGAAATAAATAGATGAGTTTTGTAAGTAATTTTATTTTTTTGATAATAATGATGTTATATTTTTGAATTTTAGTTGAAGAAAAGAGTTTTTGGTAATTGTAGAATCAGTAGTTAACATGTTATCCCAGCAAGATACAGGAGAATTGAGATTTTAAGTAAGAATAAATAGTTATTGGATTTAAACTAAAATAAATAATAATGTAAAGTCTGAATTGAAAAGTTTTAAAGTGAATTGAAGTAATGTTGAGTAATAAGTAAATAATTTTCGTAAAAATGTTAATTAAAAATGAGAGGTTTTAAATTTAAATTGTGTTAAGTTAAAAAATGATTTAGATGAATAGTGTGAGATGGATGTAGATTTTCAAAGGATGTAGAAATGTCGTCTTGGCAAAGAGGATGAGACGTAGAAAAAGTATATAGACGGCTGTCTGGGAGATAAGCTTTGAGTGACGGGATCCTGTCAACAAAAAAAATGTTGATGGAAAGTTTCCGCCAACGAGGTTGGAAAGGAAAATGATGATGGGTTTTATTGGATAAATAGAGATAAGGCTTAGCACTAATTGATTCGTATATTTTAATATTTATGAGTTATGATGACTCAAACAAACTGAGATAGTGAAATAGGACTTTAGCAAATAGATTTTATTTTTTTTCATGTCAAAAGAGAATCTTTCCAAAATAAATACACAAGGGGTATTTCTTTTTCTTTCAAGAGGTCCTTAACTTCTGAAATGAAATGTCTTGAACATCCATTAATTTTTTTTTTTCGATTTGAAATTTATATGTATAAAAGCTTTGTATTCCAATACCTGTATTGAAATACAAACCTTGTGGGGTTTTGTGACAATGTGAAAAGTCAGATTTTAATATAGACTCATTTGAAAGACGCGGTTAAGCCAAAGAGATAAGAGATTCAAATAACAATTTAAATTTAGTAACGTCATTTATAAAAGAAAAATGGATTTTCAAGACAAAAGTATAAATAACCATGTTCAATTTTAATATAATTTAGTTTAATTGTTTTGTTATGTAAAATATGTGTATTTTTACGGCAGTGCGGTAAAACGTGAGAACAGTAACCGGAAGGAACGCCTTTCGGAAGTAAGAATTTGCCTCATGGTAACGTCAGTCTGAGTCCAGCGTTAGGAGTGACAGGTTGTTTCTAAAAAAGTCTAGATCAGAGCTTGGTGGAGAATGGTTGTGTTTTTTGAGAGTCTAGTAGAGACTAATTTAGCAGAAAATGGATAGGAAGTGATAATGGACGCTTCTAATGACAATGTAAACGTGTTTGAAAGTAATAGACTTACTGTATTCTAAGTGACAAACAATATTTATGAGAAAATTAGTATAAAGTATTTAATTAGACGGTGAATATAAAAAAAGAAACTTAATGAACACTCGAATTTATAAGATTTCAAAGAATAAGAGACTGTGTACTGTAAATGAGTGTCTTAAACGGATCGTTTAGCACGTGGCAAAAAACTTTGTATCGAAGTGAACATTCTTTTATTAATGATGAATGTTATGATTGTCGTACAAAAAATAACATTCCTAGAGTGCTGGGTGAATATTCGAAACATGAACTTTTCAGGAAACAACGCTTGCTGTAATCTACAAGTCTCAGGACATCTGGAATTAATATCTTTGGACAATTTGAGTGCAAATGGGTGTTCTGGTATAAACACCATATGTTAAATTAGGACTAAGTATTTATATTATGTTTTGATATATTTTGCTATACATGTTTAAATTTTTTAATCTGTTTCATAAATATTTTAAAAGGAAATAAATTGATAGATAAAATAATAAAATTTTAATAATTGAAGTAAATCTCCATCTGAGATCTTTATAATGATTTAAATTTAAATAAAAAGTAAATTCCTGTTGCAACAATTTTATTGGTAAAAGCATTTTTAAAGATAAAATTAATTAATTTGAAAGAAAGAAATAAAGGAAATATAAATTCATAATTTGTTATTGAAATTAAAAAGGATAACTAGTATTTATAATATGATTTTTTTGTTGTTAATAATAATTTGTAGGATGTTTCTTTAATAGTTTAATAAATCTTTATGTTAACATTTCAGAGACAAGTGTTTTCATTAAATACCAAATATCACTGTAAGTACACTGTGAAAAGAACTTACGACCCCAGATAATTTTTCTTTCTTTTAAATATTTAAATTCATTCTTTTTTCAAAATTGGTATGCTAAAGCAAACCTGGCGCCCTATAGACGAGCAAATTAACAAATGAATAACATTAAATAGTAACTTCATCTCATTTTTGAATTATTACAACTTATACCTTTTTGGGTATTCCAAAATATTTGTATTTAGACTGCAGCATTTATGGTTAAGTGTTAGTAACGACATTGTTGCCAGATAGAACACTTCCTCTGTTGCCATCAAGTGGAAACCCTTTCCTAACTAGTTCAGTCCGATTGTCTTTGTCAATTCCTTAGATGTGGGAGTATGCTTGTTGTTTGTTTGTGTTATTTTAATGTGTGCAATACACAATGTTGTGAATAAGTTATTCACAATCATCAACTATTATTCCAATTAAAAAGTTCAGCTTTTTAGAAATGGAGAAACGATTTATCTGTTTTGACTATGCCAAAAAGTGCCCATAAATAATAAATTTCACTTAGGTTGTTAAATAATATGTATAACTAGTTTTAAAGAAGTAATTTCTGTTAATTCAAAATTCAGTTACATAATTTATGTATGAATTAATTATGCATGCTCAGAGATTTGATTAATCTAGGAACCCATCATATACTGATAACACAATGGAAACATCTGTTACAAATTTAAATGCAATAAAAGTTGTATTACAAATCCTTAATATTGTATAGATACAGTTTTGTGGAATATTCATACAATATTGTGCATATTCTTCTTAGAAACAATGTACAATATTGTTTAAAAAATATATATTATTTAGTTTAGAGTAATTTAACAAACATCACATTTTATTTAGTACCACTTATGAAATAGTGTTAGCTTTTATCCAACTCATCTAACTTTTACTTATTATTTCCAAACAGCTAAAACATTTTAAATGATATAATAAAGGTTTCTTTTATTCCAGTTATTCTGTATATGTCATGCATATTTGACAAAAAAGTTAACCCCTTTACACACAAGAAAATATTTAAATAAAAATACTAAATCTAAATAGAAAAAATAAATAAAACTATAATAAACTTAAACACGATAATTCAAAAGTGGACTTGAGTTTAAAGAAAAATCCTTTCAAAAATTTTAATATGTAAAATTTTCAAAATATCATGTTAGTTGATTATTATCTCTATAGAAATACTAATTATGGCACTAAAATTAACCCTCGAACAAGAATGTGAAATTTGACTGGAATTAAAAACATTCCAGTTGTTAAATTTCAGTTCTTAAACAAGGGATATCTATATGAAACTCTCTGTTTCAGTCCTTGCAATTGTTATCAAACATGTCAGGTTTCATAAAATTTTGAATATTACATGTCACGAAATAGTAGTTAGCGTCAACCATATTGGATCTTGTAACTTAAATACTGTAATACTCCAGGTGAAATAGAATCTATCCACACCTAAATCTCTAAATCAGTTTAGTCATTCTAAAGCTACAGAGGTATGATTGAAACAAGTTTAGATCAAAACACAGCACACACAAAATTTTTGCGTAGCATGGTATTTAATTTTTTATTTTTATTGATTACATTTTATGTCAAAATCATTTTATGAAGAATGACAAATTTTATGCTCCTCCAAATTAAATAGAAATTTATTAGAAGTAATAATTTTGATATTCAACTCCATTTCCCAGTTATTCTCACTTTAAATTTTTTTAAAGAACTTTTATACATTTCACTAAATATTGGTTAATGGAACTTGTGTGATTGTTTCTTGAATCAAATTTACCCCCTTTTATATTCAAAAGATTTTTTTTAATCTTTGCATTGCAGGTCATATTCAATATGTCTGTTATTGGTTCTGTGTTTTTATTTAGTTTAATTTATGACTAGCATAGGTAGTTTTCAAAAAAATAAATTATTACCTCCACAAATTAAAAATTGTTAGTGGACTTTGGGCTCTTAAAAGGGTTAAATGTATGCTAGTTGTCATTTTTGATTAATAGTATGAACCCTGTAAGTGGCATCAACAAGAATCATTTAGTAGATCATTTAGTCTATTGTAATATTCAGGTAAATGCCAGCCAAATGACACCCGACTTGAACCCTACTTTTTTCTTATCTTTAACTGCCATGAGGAATTCTACTTCTTCACTCGCACAACCTAAGAGGAACAAAATATAGTATGATGATCTTTTCATTATTTTGTGAAAGTAAAAAATAATTTCTATTTGCACATACATTATATTTTAAAGTTATGTTTTATAAGTAATGTAGATAAATTATAGATAAAGTAATAAAAATAATATTAATAATAATAATAATAACAATATTCTAGATCTATAAGTATGAAAATACACAATTACAGCTGAACCTAGATAATTCAAACCTCTAGGGAATTTAAAAAAATTTAATTATCGATACATTCGAATTAACCAAATTAAGGCCCAAAAAATTGTTAGTTCATATATTAGCAAAGAAGTTTATTAGCAAAATAAGTGTCAAAACATGAACATTAGGCGCTCTCTTTACTGGCTATTATGGGACGAGGCCCCTTGTCGGTTACACTGACAGATGTCTAAATGACGGTTTTGAACCTAACAAGCAGCTGTACAAAAAGGGTATGAAGTGTACTACAGTACACTATTCAGAAATACAAGAAGCATGTTATATATATTCTACAGAGAAACTTCCCTTAATGGACACTTCTAATAAACATGTTTTTCTGGCCTTTGTAGTGTTTCTAAACAACGGACTTTCCCAAAATCGGTCACGGACATGGAATTGATGGCCAATGGGTCAGTGGAAACTTCTGAATAAATTATAGCAAAGCATAAAATATCACTACTTTCTAGGAAATTGTAGATGTCTCGAAACACTATGCATGAACACTTTCTATTTTTTTCAGCCTTCTTTATAAGCGCAGGCTATTGCTTGCTGTAACTTGTCTGGAAATGGCTTAGCTTCACTGAAAAATATATACAGGATTTAGTTTCTACAGTAATTGTTGTTATATTTTACAACTTCAAAGTTCTTCCTATTTATTGAAATGAAGTAAACAAGGTAGACTTACATTAACTAAAAGTTTCAATAATACTCACCATTCCAAACACTAAATTGACCCACTATTAAACATGTTAAACGTATAGACTTTGTAAAAAGTCAAATTTGGTGTTATCACATTGTTGTTACTGGGCTAATATTTTAACTATACAGACAACTTCTCTATCTGAAGTTCACATCTCTCTAATATTTTATACTATTTTACAGACTTCTGTACTTTTAAATTAAAATTTGTGGCCAAAATATAGGTTTTAAAGAACATTTGAAAATGAAATTTATTTTTTAGATCAATGTTTTGTATAATTTGAATATATAAGAAATTAAATTTTTAGTATAAAACATAGAATATCCATAGTCAACATGTTACTCTTAATATGTTAAAATTTCGAGATTTTGGTTTTATAAAGGTTTTTAAGATTTTTAAAGAGTTAATATTTATTAAACACATCATATTATGTTTTAAAAGTACTTTAGGAGAATAAATTTTCAAATTTATTATAGAATTTGGGTTTTTGTTTCAAGACTTTTTCAAAATTTTCAATATTAGCATTTTCTTAATGTCCTATTCTAGAGTAGACCAATAGTTCAACATTTTATAAGTCAATTAATTTTTTAACAATTTACATATTTAGATTTTTTTCTTGTATCTTATATAAAATCTTAAGTACAACAAATAATGTTCCTTGAAGAAAACCCCTATTATGTTACATTTGGCTAATAATAGGACTTTTATAATTCAAATTAAAAATCAAAACATTTCTTGCATATTTAAGATTTATTCAAACTTAGCAGATCTACTTGATTAGCAGATTTTTGAACTAGATGTCAAAAACCGTTGGTACAGTTGTTTAATTTAGTCCATTAACTTTCAAAAGGAACCAAATTATTTATAAAATATCTTCTCAATACGTTGTAAGCATATTGAAATAAATACAATTACAACGTAAAACAAATTTTTTGCCCGGTTTTCTGTCAAAATGCCAGAAACTACTTTTTATGAGTCTTGACAAAAATGTAAAAAAACTCATATTTCATGAGTCCAAGCTTTCAAATAGTCACATATACTTGAGTCTAAACTTTTAACCATTTTAATAAGTCTAAATGTCTCTTATATAGGTTAACCTTTTTTAAAAACCTTAAAATCTTAAATATTTTATATTCTTCTATGGTTTCTCTAATATAAGGTATAAACACTTTCATTGTTTGAGCTATTTTAAGATATGATATTATATGGTAAAATTGAAATTAACTAAGATTTCTGTAACATAAGTTATTAACCCTTCCATTGTATGGGCTCTTTATTTATGCCTTGATGTGGTAAAACTGAATTTTGAAACCTACAATTTTACAGATTGAATACTATTAGAGACCTAGATTTCTCAAATATACGGTATTAACACTTACATTATTTCGGTTATACTTAAGATAGGCCTTTATATGATCAAATTGAATTTAAGTTTCAGCAGATTACTTAGTATTTTACAAACATTTTAATACATTAGGTAATACCTTTTAAACTCATTATATCTGTGTATGGAACATTTTTCAATAACTAATAACTATTTAAAATATTACACTGATGTCTTAGTTTCTCCAAATGACATGCGATTCTACGTATATTCTTTTTCACCACAAAATGAATACCTCTATTAAAACCATTAAAGTGTGTCTAATCAAGCTAAACTGTTTATAATAAATATTGACTACACAATAATTGCTGTACTCAACTCATTTCACCATACACTTTGATGGAATATCAATTTTGATTTTTTTCCTTCAAAATATACACTTTTTCATGGTACTTCACACATCTTACCATGGTAATCTTAATGATGTGTGGTTTCATTTACACATCTTATTAATCAATTTAAAGGTCTTGGATTAAAGTTGGCAGGATGCATAGTTTAGAGGGGTTATTGACCTCTTTGGAATGTCTGGGTCATTGGACTTGGGTTATTGTCCTTGATAGAATGAATGACGCCACCGTCATAAAAATCCGTAACACATCACACTTAATTGTCCCGTCACATACTGTCATTACAAAAATCCGTAATGCATCTCACACGATTGTCCAGTGTGAATTCGTTTATCATATATTACAACCTGTTTCGGAACAGTAAGTTCATCTTCAAGTAGTCTTTCCACCGTTATTGACGGATATTCTAGTTTGAAGCCCTGTTTTTGACTGATATTCACCTTTCATGACCTATTTTTGAAGTAATTCAAAAAGCAACAAGAGTTAACATGAAATTGAAAGTTATTTTTAAAAAAGTAAAAATTCTTTGAACTTGAGGAGTTCCTACGTTATTTTTTAATATTGAAATTGAATTTAATTATTGTTAATTGATTAATATTGGGCGCCAGACCTATTGGTCATTATTTATCTAAAAAAAAAATGAATTTATTAAATTTATTGTCTCTAGGGTCGCAAGTTCTTTCAAAAGTGTACTCACAGTGAAATCTGGTATTGTAATGAGAACAATTCTGCTGAAATATTAACATGGATTTATTAAACAGAGTATATTTATACACAAAAACATATCATTTAAACATATTATGAAAATACACATAAATATTATTTTAGATAATTCTGGTTTATCTTTTCATCGTCTCTAATAAAGAGACTAATTCAATAAATTTAAATTTTTATTTTAAATGTTGCAACAGTTTACTTTCTTTTTTTAAATTTTAAATTGAATTACTTTGAATATCTCTGAAGGAGATTTATTTTAACAAAAAGTCAATTTATTAGCAAACGTCATTCACTAATACATGTCTATGCTCGAATAACCGATCTTCCATACATTAGCACTACATTTTACAAAAAGCTTTTGACCACTTTGAATACTGAAACTAGACTGTCAAAAATGCATCTTACCATCTCAACTTCCAAACTAAGACTCTCTTACCACGTTTCTCCTATCTATAACTGGAAACCGGTCCTCATTTCGCTGTTACAAACAGTTCACACACCCTTACTTCCTCGCACACATTATTAAATACTTATAAAACAAATAAACACTTGTAATCACTTATGTTATACTAAAATTAAACACTTGTAGTTAATTATGTTATACTAATATTAAACATGGTTATTTATTTTTGTTGTCTTGAAAATCTATCTTGTTTCTATAAATGAATTTACTGAAGACTGAATATAGTTACAATAGCTTCTCCCTCCCTTGTACTTTTATCGCACACTCTTAAATGTGTGGTAAACTCTAATTCTAATTTTTCACATTATTACATTTTTTACCGAATTTCACTTTTTATGGAATGTTTTTGACAGAATTTTATATTTCATGGCACATTTTTGACTGATCTTCACATTTCAAGGCCCGTTTTTGACTGATTTTCTCGTTTCAAGTCTTGTTTTGTTTTCCTTCATATGATATAATCGTAACAAAATATTGAGGACCCAAGCTTTCTTCCTTTGACTATTATCATTTCTGGTGGGATCTGTTGCTTGTCATTTCTTCTTGTTCCAATAATTGTCAGCTAAGAGAGAATTGGCCAGGCCAACTGAGGTAAACCAGTTGTCTGTGGTTATATTTCCATGAGATCCATAAATTGGCCTGGCAATTTCATTTACTAAATACAATTCTAATGGAAGGTTTGTTGGATTAGTACCTTTACCAAGGTATGGGATCCCATTGAGCATGTACTTAGTTTTTACGTCGCATAGTAATATAAATTATAATGTATATTGATTGGGCTTTTTAGGCATGTACATGAGAAAGGGGCAGCAGCCCCTAAAAGCGATTGACTGTTCATCAACTATCAGGTACCCTCCTGGAATGTAGTTACAAGAGCAAGTTGAAATAAACTGATCCCATAGCTCACTTATAGGTGTAAACTTATCATTTTCACGACACAAAGCTCTGGTAGTCTTGTCGTCAAATCTAAGACTATTTATCAAAAAGTCAAAGCTTTCTTTTGACATATATATATATATATATATATATATATATATATAGCGTGATCCACTAAATCTAAAGTCAAACAGCTCTTATGAATTCAAGTGATTGCTTTTCTGAATTGCTTACAAAACTAATAGCCCAATAAAAGATTTCATTTCTACTAAGTCTGTTCTGCAGTTTGTTAAAGTTAAATTTCTGTAACTTTTATTTTTTACATCCATTTCGGTAATAGTGTGAGTCAAAATTTGGTTTAGCATAATATCAGAAAAAAAAATAAGGTAAAAGCATTTGTAGGACTGTCCACATTTGCTTCTTCATTTACTGGCTTTTGCTTTATATAAATAACTTTTTGAACTGGTGTCCGACCTCTAACCCTTTGTGGCGTTTTTGAGGACCACTTATATTTACTGGAACTATGATGTTAGATTTTGAATATTGTTTATATTATTATCATCTTTATGAGATTCTAAATATTGTGTATTATTAATTTCCTCCACCTGCGGTGATGCCTGAAATGAGAAGTGAAGAATTTTGTTCTTCCTCTGCTGATTGATAGCTTTTATCTTGTGAACTGCTAGGAATGTAGTCAGAGTCAGCATCACTGTCTGTCCATTGTAAATATTCTTCATCACAATCTTCAACTTCACTTTCATCACTATTTTCAAGTACTGGACTTGACGATTCCTGTTCTCTGTCTAATTCAGAAATAACTCCAGCTAGCAGTGCATCTTCGCCATTTCACTTAAATGAGATATTATTTAAAATTACGTATACAAAAAATTAACTTTAATTAGACAAAGACATTTGGGAGATTTCAAAATAATTTCTCTAAATTCTTAGGGGTAGAATAGGGGGGTTTCCGTTTTTACGAAGGATTTACCTCATTTAGTGTACCCACTATACATTGTGTACGGGTGGTCTGCCTCACCCTGTATAGAGTACTGTATGTGTAAAATGTATGTATTTGTAATTTTAGTCCAAAATGTATGACATCACAGATGACACCTTGCTGCTAGATGTGCACTAATTGAGGCAATTGAATATAATAAATAAAAATCAAGAATTATTATTATAACACGTTTTATTATTTCTGAAAAACATATTTTTTAAGAAATATATGCTGAGCATAAAAAAGTAATTTTTACCACATTTTTGCAAGTTTAATTGTAATGATTTTAGGAACCCAAATGGCTGAATCAATTTTCTTCAAATTTTGTATGTGAGGATGGAAGCACAGGTACCAAACAACCTCTAGTATTGTTATTACAAATAGCCCCTCATTACAAATGATATCTAATGTACTAAATGAATTTTGACTTGTCAGTTTGGAAAATATTTAAGAGTGATGTGTATAGTTTTTTGTTCTCTCATACATTTTTAGCTGTCATTTTGAATTGAAAGCAGGGATTGAAATTTTGTTTAACCAATGAATTTCTTTTTAATAGCATGTTTGTATTTCTGCTCATTTGCACTACAACAGCTGAGATGAATGATCAAGTTTATTAAAAATGAAGGTATATTGGGCCTTTTTAGAATTTAAAATACTCACATAAATTATATTTTTGATAACTGAAAGATTTTTCAGTACCTACCATAGGAAAAATACATTTTTTATTATAACTAATTTTAAACCTATTGATACAATGTTGTACTCTTCTGCTTTATAGTTTTATATCACTTTATCTTAAATTTAAAATAGTGTTTTTCATTTATAGTATGGAGTTATGTTTATTTATGTGTGCCTACCTATCTGAATTTAAGAATATTCTAGTGCTAAACACTCCAGTCATGGCTATGCAAACCTACACTTTTCAATCGTGTTTTCCTGCAAAACTATTATACTTTAAACAATTTTTTGAGTAGGATTTTTTTTGTATACAATTTCATGGTCTTTCATGTAGTTATTAATATGTCTATGTATTTTTAAGGTAACTCGACCTAATGCGATTTCGCTAAATTATCAATATTAACGTAGGGAACATTTTCTCAGTAACTACTCACCTGATTTTTTCTTCTTCAAAATTTTACCACAGTTTCTATACACATTTTGGTTTAGAAGTTTCATAATATTTTTTTTATGGAAGAGGATTTATAATTGTGTTTATATAACTATGTCCAGTATCATAAAAGTTTTACTGTTTATTAGTTTTAAACCTGATTCTATTTGACTAATTGAACCCCCTCCCATCCATGTTTAAATGTGTATTCAAACACTTCTGAAAATTTTGTTCAGAAATGTTTGTTAGTTCTTGAGAAAATGTTCTTAATGTATACAAAAACTAAGGTTTTCGGAAAGTGAAAAAACTAAAATTACGACTACCTACGTTGAGGTATTTCTATATTTTAATGTATTTCGACTTCATATTGTTTGTTATCCTCATCTTTTCAAATTCTATTATTAGTGATTTGAAACAGCCTCTAGAAGAGTTTAGGCTTTACACATTGTTCATTATTCTACTCTCAACACTCAATAACATTGTTTTCATATATCTTTTTCAAGTTTACTATTGAAACAATTTTTTAATGTTTAATTATGTTTTCTGAATGTTTTACATGAGTGAATGATTATGAATATGTTTACATGAATTTATATGTTTTATCTTAAGCATCACAATAACAAGTGCCAAATGCATCGATTCTTTTTTTTTTAGTTAACACAACTACAAATATACGGTCCTTTCAAAGATTGTAGTCAAGACTTAACATAATAAAAAAACTAAAAAATAGTTTTATGCTTATGAAAGTTTAAATCCACAACAAAAATAATAAATAAAATCATATACAAGTTTGTACAAAAAGTTTTCACTATTCTCTTTATATGGGTAGAAAATAAAGTTGCTATATATAAAAAAAATAAATAAATAGTAACAAACGTGTCACACAGTTAATATGCCTACTCTTTTTTACTAACATTGAGGTAAAAACTCTTTATTACACCAGTTCATATATTTTCAGCTCGTTTACAGACCTCACTGACTATAAAAGGGTAACGGGCTTCAATCTTCATCTTATTTTAACTTCTGGCCTTCATTTTTGTATGCCAGTGGGCAAACTATCCTCGACTTTTGACTTCTGTTCATTATTTAGAAAATCCCCAATGTTTGAATTTTAACACCATTAAAAAATAAAAAAATAACCAACATACACATGGAAAGCTTTTTTAATTTATTCTAATAACCAAGACCTATACTTTTCAGCAAATAAGAAAAACAATTAAGGGGATTTATTGTGAACTCAAAATATCTGATAACTTTATACTATTATATTTATAACAACATTGGTCTGTTGGCTGAAAAGGTTTCATTGTTTCAGCTTGTGGAGGTGTGTTTACTTCAGAGCATGGAGTGTTTGCCTCTCCCAACTACCCCGATGGATATCCCATCAATTCTGAGTGCATCTGGGAAATCAAAACTAGCCCAGGTATAGTAATACTAAATAAAGAAAGAAAATAATTTAAAGTTTTGGGGAAAATAAACTGGAATTTAACCTATTAACCACATGTGGTTGGTTAAAATCAGAGCTTTCATCTGTCCAAAATTGTGTTTGATAAATTTATGTAATGGAGAAACTTATGCATATTTTACAAATTTTACTGATAAGTTATCTATCACTCATTTAGTAACCGGTGACTTTGACAATCATCTACTAAAGTTTGTCTGATGTATTTAATAGTAGGAAGTAATTATAATTGCCATCAGAACTTCCAAATGGTGTCAAAATTCGAATAATGTCCTTTTATCAATGATGGAATTCTATTCTGGGGGAACTCATGAGTTTGGTCAGAGAAATTGTAAGGCTCATTAGCAGGATTAAATAAATTTCAATCTTGTAGAAAATGTTTTAATGATTTTGGGAATTTTTACACTTCCAAGTGTGTATATACTTAAATTCTCTTTTTACAATTTAAGTGTAATCATGTTCAGAATTAGGACATACACAGTTATAATACCAGGAACGCTTCCAACTATCATGCTTACCAGCATAGGTTAAGTTTATATGGTAAACTTTCTTCACAAGTGGGCCCATTATAAATAAATTTTTCAATAGGATAGTTCATATGAAAAATCACAATTCTTTCAAAACTGATTTAGACAGCTACTCATAGATTTTCTTATTTTACTTTATATTTTTATAGATTTCCATAAAATGAAGATGATCTTCTTGCATGCTCTAGGTTTTAAAATTGTATGTATATGTGATTGTTTTAATTAATGACATATTTAAAAAATTGTTTTAAGTATTTATTTGTTCAAATGGTTTTTATATTTATTTTGTAATTGTTTGTTAATTTCTTTTATTTATGAGTCATGATGCTGTGGACAATGCCCTTGTAGTGTTTGTTAAATTGTAGTTGTATTATTTTATATGTCTAATTGTTATTATTTATTATTGTTCTATTGGATTTTGTTATGTTTTTATTTGTTTTATTGTGTGTAGTTGTATATTTATTTCCAAGGTCTTAATTATATTTTTAGTATCTAGTAAAGCATTAATATTTTGACACTTGTTATACAACAAATTTTTTCTCAAAAATAAAAGTAATAGATGAAGTGACAAGGTTACCACTAACACTTCCAATTTTAAACATAGCCAATAGCTTATGATTTACTTTTGCTCTTGATTTCCATTCGACATGCCATTAAAAATTACCCAATAATAATTGTTATGAATGACCATATACAGAAAACACAAAAAGCCCAGCACCTATAACTCGTCTACTCTTTTACACAACACTAGCCTAATTATTCTTTTTGTTATTGTTAAATCTGTATGTGTTTGTTATTGTTCAAACACACATGCACATATTACTGTGTATGTTTGAAATGTCATAATAATGACATGGTCTCTAATAATAATATTATGTACAAATTGTCCGACAATTCAGAAACTCATCTATTAAAATATAACAATCAACATAACTATCTAGACAATACCCAAAAATTGTGAACCCCTTAATCTTGGTCTATCATAATATTTATATGACTATGTCTACACAGGATGTGTGGATAGTTTTATACACACACTCTCTATATTACAGTATACTTTAACTATGTAGTACGTACTAGAGTTAGATGAATTTTATCTATTAGAATGTATAAAATATTTATATGACTATGTACACACAGAGTGTTCCAATAATTTTGAACACATTCTTTGTATTATAATATCATCAAACATTTATATAACTACATTTTATATAAATCTAGTCTGTTATAAAGTAGGCTATTAAATATTTTTATGACTACTCAAAAGATAACAAGTAATATAATTAAAATGCAATAGGGATGACAAACGAACTTTTTAAAGTAAGATAACACAGTATACATACTTAATACTGACAATTCTGTACACATTCTATAATTATGTCTATTAGTGCTACTCCCTATTCATTACTTCTTACTACTTGGAGTATGCATCTGATATCAGTTAATATAATTATAAAGCTTGTGTTTAAGTTATACTCATGTATAATATAACTTAATTTTAGATATAGGCCTATATGTAAATCTAAAGTAATTAATGATGATTTTTGAGATGTTTAGAGAAAAAGCGTGGTGTCGCAAAATCACATAATAGTTATATTTAATGTAACAGCAGATATTTCTTGTTGAAACTCCATATTTAAAGATTAAATAAAGCAATAAAGCTAAAGTCTCAAAATTATTTTAATAATATAAACAAGCTATAATTTTTCACCTTGCGGCATCATCGGGCAACTGATAATTAACAAGTATTGACAACTATTTATACATACACAACTAACAGGAAACTGAAATACATTAAGAGAAATTGGGAAAGTGTTAGGGAAGCCCTTACAGTGACTCTGATTCAGAAAATATTGAAAATATTGAGGCGAAAACTGACAAAAAAGCAAAGAAAAGGGTAAAAATGAAATAAACTGGAAAAAGAATTTAAGGAAGAAAAGAGACTAAGCGGAAAAGAGTATGTTGATACAAAAAATATTGTCACCCATGATAGATCTATAAAACCTCTTTGCCAAGCTAATTGTCATCTAAAATGTAACCAGAAGTTTACAGAGGAGCAGCCTTTGAAAATACACTCTGAGTATTAGAATGCTGAGAGAAGCTGGAACTCAAAATGACAATTTGTACGGTATTGTATAAAAACAAAAGCTGTTGTTAGGCAATGGAAACGAGATGGCACAAGAAAAAGCAAAACTGAGAGCCATCCATTTTTTTTTAAATTACATAATACAGAGGAAGTAGTTTGCAAAACATTTTCCCTTAATACCCTTTAAATATCTGAACGTTTATGAGAGTTGCCTTAAAAAAAGCCAGTGAGTCTGGTTTGGTGGCATTTGATTTTAGGGGGAAGCATATTCCAGCAAATAAATTACCAAGCGATAGCTTAGAAAGAATTAAAAATCACATTTATAAGTTCCCTGTCTATCAAAGTCACTACAGTAGGGAAAGATCAATGTATTTAGGTAACCATTTAAATATTAATGCACTCAATGTATCTAGATGAGTGTTGGTAAGAAAACATTAAACCAGAGAAGAAATTGATCTATTCCAAAGATTTTAACTTCTGATCTCCAAAAGATCTTTTGTGTTGTGTCTTATTATGCCAGATTTGAACAATTCCCAAAGTTTTTACTCAAGAAAACTCTGGACATTAAACAGTAAAATTTATGACGCCACTTTAGGCAAAATGTGGCGTACAACCGAGGGGGAAATTAAATAGCACCAAGTTTATTTACTTGGGCACATGAAGAGCTTCAAAATCCTGAGAAACCTACTGAAAACTTAACAGTGTAATTTGATAACTGTAGTGGCCAGAACAGAACTATAAACATGATTTTTATGTACTTATGGCTGCTGGAAAAGTTCCTACACTCAAAGAAGTTAAACCATAAGTTCCTGCTTGCTGGACATACTCACATGGAAGTTGACGGCAAGCATAGTTTGATTGAAAAAAAAAAGAAAAAAAAAGGGAAAAAAAGAAAGAATCACACTATTTTTACCACAAATGCCTTGGCTAATTTTATTGCTTCATGCTAAAAAAGAACCCCTTTGTTGTCAGAAGGATGAGACTGGAATATTTTCTTGATTTTCTTGACAAACAATTTTCTTTGTTTGTTTCAAGGGAGAAAAACACAGACAATGAACCTTTTTTTATAGGAAATCCAGTGTGATTACAGCTTCATTAAGGGGATAACAAGTTGTATTACAAGACCAGCTTCACCAATGATACTTTTAAAACTGCCGATTTCAAAAGAAAACGGAGAGAACAAGGGACTGTTTTACCGTCGGCAATCCCACCAATGAGATTAACACAAAAAAAGATAAGTAATGAAAAATACAGAGACATCATAAAATTATTGAAGTGGGTTCTGGAAGAGTACAAATCCTTTTTTTGAAAACATTCCACATGGAGAAAAGGAACTTTTCTTGGGATGACTCATCCGCTCGTGATTAGTAATTTTGTTGATAATCTGTAGATTTTTTCAGCCTTCAAAAATATAACATCATTTTGATATGTACACTTTTGTAAAGATTTCTTTCAATATTAATAAAAGTATTGTTACAATGATTGTTGTGTAGTCTTTATTAACACACCTTTAGTGGTAAGGTCCTAATCCGGGTTTAATAATTACAGCCAAAAACGTAGACCAGCCCTGGCCAAATAAGGTGTGAATTCAAAGAGAAATACTTAAAAATGGGTTAAGTATATGCTATTTTAATGATATCGATACTTTTTTATTGGCTAATTCAAGTGTTAGCTCTGCAGCCAGACATAGAGTTCTTTTTTAGTTTTTTATGCTCTCGTGAAAAATTAGCATAGTGTGATTTATATTACCCTGGTTGTAAAGTACAGATATTACCTTTATGTATAGAGATTACCTTTATGTACATATACAGCCTCTGATGATGATGACTATGTCATCGAAATGTGCAAAATTATAATAACTAGGTTTAGCACAGTCTTAATTTTGTTTCTTGTTTTTGTATGTAGTTATCTTTTTGTAGTGGAATGTAGTTTTCTTTAATGTAAATATCACCACAGTGCTCCTTGTAAATTTAAATAGTTATATTCTCCATTCTTTAGTGATATTTTTGAAAGTTGTCAAAGATCTTAGCAAGTTTATAAGTTATACAGAGTGATTCAAAATTGCATAACGATATTTCAGGAGCTTGTTCTAGAGCCAAATATAAGAATCACAGAGGAAAACATATGTCCAAAAACAATTAGTTTTCTGTCTGTCAGCCATTTTGTGTGTGTTTTTTTTTAAACATTGTATCTTTGGAAGTAGGTAAGATATTGAGTTAAGGTTTGCTTTCAGGTATAATTAGTAATTGCAACAATTTATAAATTTTATTGCTTTTATAGGAAACCGAGCTATGATTACTTTCACTGACTTTGATGTAGAGAGTAGTGAACATTGCAACTTAGATTATGTTGAAGTGCGCCTTGGTTCTGCAAGCAATGAATTACACGATACATTTTGTGGTAGTCATAAACCAGTTCAAATTAATAGTTCATCTTCTTTCTGGATAAAGTTAAGTAGTGATGAGTCGGGAACTGCAAAGGGGTTTACAGCAGAGTATAGCCTCTGTGAGTATAATATTTCAGATATTTTTAACAAAGAAGTACTATTAAAGTACAGAAACTATTATATATATATATATATATATATATATATATATATATATATATATATATATATACTGTATATAAATTAGTATTATATAAGTTTTTTAAGTGTAACAATATGCTAATGAATAAACTCCTTATGTCCCACCCTTCAAAGTTGTAGTCCAAATTATAAATTTATATTAACAGAATTTATTTTGAACCAATTAAGAAAGTTTCCGCTAACAAAATCATCACTGTATATCTTTTATATCTGTAAATTTGTTCAATTCTGTATTACCTTATATAACTTAAAAGGGTAATAGATTTTCTCATGTTTTCATTGTCTTTTCTCTTTTGGAGTCTAGTTGTATTAAAAATTCCAAATTTAGTTTTGTTTCATTAGGTTAAAAAAAAGCAATTTATTATTAAAATTAGTTTTTTGTGTTAAATACTGTTTTTAAAAAAATATGTATAAACAGCTAAACAGTGCTACATGTAGTTTCTTGCCATGCACTTTTATCTGTCAAACTACACACTTTCTTGTATTTTAAGAGACTTGGTGTAGTGAGGATCTTCTCCTTCGGTATATTCTTACAGTATGTTGTACCAATAGTCTTATATTAGAATCAATTAGGATTATGAGGACTCAAGATCCCTGTATGTCATCCTAACCTTATTGTCACCCCAAGGACCTACTAGCAAGGCTAACCAATACTTGTGCCCTCAACGAGGCTCAGGAGCTTCGTTTTTATGCTAACATCAAAGTTATCACCTGGTTGTAGAGGCCCAAATGGCTCTTCCTTTATTCTCAAGCTTCTCGCATTCCAGGATGATATGCTTAGCAGTTTCATCAGACTGTTTAGATGTTTAGGTAACCCAAGCTGGATCACTATTGGTGATCCTGAGTGTTACCAAATATTTCCTGAAGTGGCCGTGCATAGTAACACCATAACTTGTTTTAAACAGCCTCTATTCAGCCTCAGTAATGGATGGAATGTAGGTACGATTTTCTCCAGCCAACGCTTTGTTGCTTCGTTTAGACAGGAAAGTATTAGTGCTCCTTTCCCCAAAAAGCTCCCTGAAAATTATGGAAAGGTCCCATCATCAAATCCAAAGGTTCATCCATCAGTGCATCCTCGATTTCCTGACCTTGTTTATTTGTGAGTTTGGTATCAGGATAGGATTCTAGCATGATAGTCATCTTGATGGAAAGAATGATGCTGTAAGTCATTACTTCCTTTCCAGATGGTTCCGAACATTGAGGATTAGTATCAGAAACTTGAGTCTCAACCCTGGCCTTTTTCGAGGGATGCTTGGCAGAATTTGGAGTAGTCACTTTGCCTCTATAACATTTGACCACACCCACCCTTCCCACAGAACCAGAAACAATTCCCAACTCTAATTTCCTCTTCTGCTTTCTCCTACACCTCCGCCATTTGGAAGAATCCCATTCTTCACCACTTTCTTGAAGCTGTGCCTTGATAGCCACTCTTCCTTCTTTAATGGTGAGATTACGTCTTTTGACTTTCAGTTCATCCAGTTGCCTTATAGCATCATCAAGTAAATCAGAAAAACCTGGTGTATCTGGACCTTTAAGGTGTTCATCTTCTCCCTTTCTTGCTGATTCATGTAGATCACACGAGAATCTAGGGAAAGAACTGTCAACCCAGGCAGAGCCTCACATACTGGGGCAAGGCTATTTATTGCCAGGAGCTCGCCTAACTCTTGGGGGCTCTGTTTGAATCTCGGAAATATTTGCATAGATAGAGCCCGGAAACATTCACTCCATTAGGAATGGATCATGTGACACCATTAGGGTTCGGCTGAAATATAAAAATCAAACAAGAGGAAGGGAAAAAGAAAGTAGATCTTTAATAGAAAAGAATAGAAACAGGCAGACCACATTAAGAAGAGTTATGCTGACTATAGAAAGAAAGGCTCTCAGGACTAGAAGAAGGTGAGAGCTGGGATAAGCTATTTGCTATTGGTAGTCCAATCGGGCGGTGGGATTGTTAACCCCTACGCCATCACAGTAGTCTTAACCCTTTGCGATCGGAAGGCCAGTAAGAGTGGCCACAACACAGTCAGCAGCCACTCGGAATTCTTTCCGCATAAATTGGTTCCGGCGGTCTGATGGCCAGCTGTACTGGCCATGCTCCACTCTGCGTCAACTTGGCATTCATAATGTCGGCTTTCTCGCGGCAGTTCGGAATTGTTTTCACTGAAAACCTGCAATGTTAGCATGGGGGATTTAAATTGTAATAAATCAATAATTGTAATTTTATACATTGAATTATGACATACATTTGTTTGAAAATTGAAAGTGATATTAATTACTTATTTACTAAACGTGTAAAACGTACATCTATTTGTCACTCATACAAACGATAAGTAAGTATTGTGTTTTAATCTTCTTTTATTTTTTTCACTGAGTGGTATTTTTTAAAACATTCACCCATATGAAGTCCAGGATTTTTTAAACTAGTTTTATAAAAACATTCTTTCTTTTCCTTTTCTCCTATCGCTACACACTGCGCAGTAGCCTACTTTGTTTTACCTTAGTTTACCACAATTTTTACGATATAATGTTGCAAACCTGCTGATCATTTAGTTCAATAATTCCTCACAAGTTTGCAGCACTCTACAGACATCATACCATAATTTGAATATTACAAACGATAACATACATTGTTGGTCAGTCCTGCTGGATGCCCGAGCGTTCGTTGGATTTCATGTTGGCCAGCACCGCTGGCCGTCGGATCGCAAAGGACAACTGCTGTGGAAAAGATCCGACTTGGTATGCGAATGGCGGCGGCCAGTAGAGCTGGCCGCACGATCGCTGAGGAATAGCGGCAAATATCCATTCCGATCGCAAAGGGTTAATATTGTCACTGGTTGTAAAATTTAATTCTTTTGTTTTTTGAATGACAAACAAAGGAAGGTCCGTCGTCTGCTAGACGAATGTTTGATTTATAAAAGTTTAAAAATTGTTATTAATGTAAATATTTTTGTTTCAACTATATTTTGGGACTTTTGTTTGTCTTATGTACAGTTTACTTTACACCATTTACAGTAAAATATAAAATATAGCATGTAATCATACATTTTTAGCTGCTTATCTTTTGGTGATAGAGAAATATCATCTGCAAGTCCTGTACACTTCCTTGATTTGGTCTCTAGGTGAAATATTGTATTCAGTGTGGTAATTCAAAAATATAATGTATGAAACTTAAAATATTATGTTAACTGCACTAATAAAAAAAACTGAAAACTAAGTTTATGAATCGAAATTTGGATTTTTGTAGCTTTTTTCCTTTAATAGTCTGATAGACAAAAAGTTAATGAATTGCATTATACTTATAGTATCTTTGTGATTGAAGGGGTAAAAGTATCTTTCTTTTGAACTTCTGCTTTGCTTCATCATACAATTTAATTTGTTTATAGACAGTGATCAAAACTTAAACGCTTAAAGGTGATGATGAAATAATTCAATTTATACTATTTCGAAAATGTTTAAATGATATATAAATAAAAAATTTAAAATATTCTGCTTCCAAAAACATTTTATTTAAATTAAATTAAATAGCCTATGACTATTTTAATAAATAGTTCTGAACATTGCATAAACTTTCCCACTTACTCATCCCCAAAATAAAATTAAAACAAACCAAAACTAATAGCTACCAAAAATATTAGTTCAATATTTGTCAATTAAAATGTGAAAATATTTTTCATGGACGCCATCATTAAAAAAATATTGATATATTTAAATAATGAGCTTAACTTTGTTTATTTGTGATATAAACATGTCCTCAATACATATCCTCATAGGTATCATGGTCCATTTTTGTTTTTTTCCAGTTATTCCCGAAGATCATATTTTTGTACTTGTGATTTTGTATATGGGATGGGTCATTAATTTTCACATTTCACTAAAATATTGGCATTGACATCATCTTCCGTTCAAAATGTGCAAAGGCTATTAAAAATACACAAATGTGCTGTAAGGCTTGTCAAATGATTTAAAAAATAGAATCATCCAACGGTTCTTTCAAGGCATTGAATATACTCACACTTCACTCTATGTATATCTTTCAAACAATTTTCTATCTTAAATGTAAATGCACCCTAACATTAAGTAAAATTATACTTAATTATAATACCAAGTATGGAAGCTACCTACGGCTTAGGTAAAACAATCTTGACAAGTATAAATATATGCCCTCACAAGCAAGAGTTTTGTTGATTAATAAACTCCCACTACACCTAAAAAAATGGTTAAGATCAGAAGGCCTTAGTTATGTTTAACAACTTTTGATGTTGGAATCCTTTTACTCTGTGTAGGAATTCCTCATCCACATATGAATGTGGTCACCATGTTTCCTTGGTGTGGTTGGAGCTAGAATAGTGGAATGCTCTTGCTTTATTAATTGCTTCAACTTTATCTTATTACAACTTTGTATATTGAAATATTATACTAACACATCAATGCACTAATATATTATGTCAATATAGCATAATAAATAAAATATACAAATTATACATTTTAGTTAGTTTTAAACAAAGGAAATACACCACACGCAATCTGGTGTTTGATTTTTTTAAAATTATTCTAATCCAGTGATGCCAATAAGACATAACATTTATACACAGAAATTTTTACCAGATTTATACGATAAAATTTAATTTAAAAAACACAGTAACTAAACACTATATAGAATAATTCTTACAATACAGATACAACAATTACAATATTTATTTACCTTAAAAGAGCTTCTTCAGTTGAATCCCCTTAGTAATTAATTAAGCCAGTCAATAAATTAGGCCAGAAACCTTTAAAGTTGTTAGGCGTATTGATGAATAAAAGCATCTGCTTGTGATGGAAGTTACTGTCCAACTCCAACCTATACTGTTTATAACAACTTATGTAACTATCTACAAATTTGTTGATAATAGCCGGTGGCATCCAATCAACAAACTGTAAAAAAATCTTGGGGATCAAAGGATTAATAACTAACCTGTAAAACACCCTTTCATATTTTAGGCTATAACCATGGAAATGAAATAAAACTGAAGAATAGAATAGCTGCTAAGAAACAGAGTAATAAAATGAAATAGAGTGTAAGACAAAAAGTAGGATTCCATGAACTTTGTACATATTTTTTTAGGAAAGTACAAATTAAAAAACTTAACTCTTAAAACATAAACATACTCTGAGTAATAACCCTATTCATAAACTTTTGTTTGTCGGACTACTAAAGGAAAATAAGCATAAAAAATCCAAGTTTTTGTTTTTAAACTAAAATTACACTACATATTTTGTAAATAGTTTTAATTAGCACACTAAATACAATGTTTTGCTTAGAGACCAATCCAAGCAAGTGTACATGACTTGTAGATAATATTTCTCTATCTATCACCAAAATAAAAGCAGCTAATAATGTATGACTACATACTTAGTATTATATTTTACTTTTAATGGTGTCAAGTGTAAACTGTCTTTAAGACAAACAAAAGTCCAAAAAAATACTTGAAACTAAAATATTTACAATAATAATAACAAATTGAAAACTTTTATTAATCATAAACCATCATCTATCAGACAACTGACCATAAGAATTATGGTTTAGAGAATAAAAAAAATAAATTTCCAACTAGTGACAATGTTAAGACCACTGGTACAACATGGTAGGAGAACATCCTCAATACAGATCTCACAAAATCCAAACAAATCGTAGAAAGGTGAAAGTTTAATTAATGGAGACAAACTTGGTTCATGCATTTATGTCCATTTTATTTAAAATGTGCATAACAGTAATTCTAAAATTACTCTACTGTCTTGTATAACACCAATCTTAGTAAGACTATTATTGCCATTATAAAAATATTTCTTGTGCTAATATTTAATTAATTCATAATTTAGTTAAATTCATGAAAATAAAATTTTGTTTAGTACATGGAAATGACATTTATGGTATAGAAGGTGATATTGGATCTCCATTTTATCCAAAACCTTCCTACAAAGAAGGCACTTTCAAATGGGTCGTCAATGTGGATATGGGTTCAGTTGTACGTCTTATATTTAAAGAGATGTTTATTG
This sequence comes from Aphrophora alni, assembly GCA_963513935.1. Taxonomy (NCBI): domain Eukaryota; kingdom Metazoa; phylum Arthropoda; class Insecta; order Hemiptera; family Aphrophoridae; genus Aphrophora; species Aphrophora alni. The sequence continues at coordinate 37,954,038 of OY740765.1, read as the reverse complement.
AAAGTTTTGACTATGATGGACCTTGTACTGATAATGCCTTAAAGGTAAGAATCTGTGACTTAAATTGCATGTAGAGATGGGTTGTGAAAAAAAGTTTCTTTATCTGACAACATTTTACTGATACTGGCACTATCTAATACTTTTAGTCTGCATGGACAAAACACATACATACATTAATATGTGTATATGTTAATAAATAGAGTTATGTATATTTATCTATACATATTTATTGATAAGTATAGTAACTAAAATTAAATATTTTGTTTAACCTTCAAGTTTAAATGTGAATTAATAATTATTATTGTTGAGAGAACATAAATAGATCTAATTGTTAAATAATCTTGCCAATGCATTAACAGTTGTTTGACGTTCCGTCTCACAAATACTGATTTACAGAAGTATTGTTTACTATAAGCATGTAATAGGATTTAATAATATGACTCCTTATTTTTCAATAATAATAATTAGTGTATTTCTTCTTAATGTTTAGATCTATGATGGAAGGGACGACACAGCTCCATTACTTGGCAAATTTTGTGGTTCACAACTACCTCAGCCTATTTTATCTCATGGCAATGCTATTACCATAGTATTTTATCTTGAACATGCAATTTTTCGTGGAAGTGTTTTCTTTTTACACTGGGAAAAAGCTTCCCAAGGAACTACCAAGATGAAAGAAGTTAACCCTTGTAAGTTTAGTAATGTTTTTTGATTTAGAATAATTTAAATTGTTAGTTTTCTCCCAATGTTTGCGACTTTAATAAAAGAATAAACTTATTATTGTTGTAAATGGATAGGTTAACTAATTTTGTATAGAAAAATCCATTAATTGAAGCTGGGGTGTAATGAATCACAACACTTGAGATGTAGCCTGAGCTATGAGAAGCGTGAAAGGGAAGAGTTTGGCTAATGGAGGGAAGAAGCATGGCTGGTAGGGAAGTACTGTAAATCCTATTACCACTACTAAAAAGATCAATAATACATTTGTTCGTTATTAAACAAATATTTCTTCTATTTAAATCAAATCAAATAACAATAATGAACCATTATAGAAGGATATTCATTTTATAACTGAATCTGTTTCCCCTCTCATCGTTAACTACCCCTAAATTGTCCAATTTACAATTATATTCTTGTATTAAATGAAGTTCTGTTGTTATCAGCTTTACTTGAATTAGTACACAAAACATAAATTCCTGTTTTGTTCTTAGATGGGATTGAGTTTCGAACATGTCTTTATAATGTATTTAAAGTCAGGTATTAAAATTTTTAAAGTAAAAATAATTTAAAATTTAATTTAATATTTCCTTAATTTTGTTACATATATATCAAAATGCCTGTTTTATATTGTATTATTAAGTTTATAAAATTGTTATTCACATAGGAATATCATTTTGATCTTTGATCTATTATGATATAGAACACGTGCATTATATTGCTAATAAATAAAACAAAATTTAAAAAGTGCAGATAACAATTTTAATTTTAAAACAATTAAAATGTTTTTACTTGTTCCATGTTTAATGTCTTTAGACATCAAAAGAATAAAATAATTTATCTGTTCGAACATTGTAGATTTGAATGTTTACATATTTATACAAAAAATTGTTGTCAAAAATAATCAAACAATGTTACAAATGTTTGTAATTTGCCGGAAATTTCTAATACAATTTGTCTAATATAAATACTGTTATAACTTTTTTTATTTTCGCCACTCCAAGCTTTTAATTTGGTGTGTGTTGAATGCACATAAATCTCATACATGTAAATATCTGGTCTTTCTTCTTTTCTATATTCTGCTAAAGTTTTTGAATACTTCAGTCACATATCTCGGACCTTTCACTTTTCTATTATTAACTAATTTTTTCTACTCAAATCATAATTTTACTCCCTCACATATATTATGTACTATAGAGAAAGTTTTATGATAGGTTAAATAATCAATGTCAAATTTTTTGTAGCAATATCCGTTTTAAGGTCTACCGAGTTAAAAAAAAAGGTTTATGGAATGATGTCTGTCTGTCATGTATGCAGTCTAAATGTGTAGACAGATTTTAATCAAATTTGGTATGTAGCATATTTTTCCATAACTCAGGAATATTTTTCATTTTTTGATAACTCGAAATTATTTAGTAGCTGCCTTTTTAAGAAAAATACAAAATTAAGATTTTCTCAAATTGGTTCTAATGAAATTGATAAAATTTTGCTCTTACAATTCAAACAAACATATTGAACACCTATTCTCCAAAATGTTTGTTTATAAGTTATTGGTATAAAAAACAATCAAAAATCGATCATGGGTGTAATAATTTAATAATGTGGCTTGTCGTACTTGAAGAGTACTTATTTTTTTTTATTAAAATTGGATTCAATTATTAATTTGCTCGACTTATAGGCGCCAGATGTGTTAACATCAATTTTGAAAAAAGTGAATTTAAATATTTAAAAATCTCTGGGGTCGTAAATTCTTTTATCGGTGTACTTACAGTGGATTTTGGTTTCAAATGAAAACACTTTGGCTGAAATGTTAACAAAAAACATTTATTAAATAATAGAAAGAAAAAACACATTGACATCAATATTGAAATAAATCATATAAATCACTTAAGTTATACATCCTAATATTGAATATTATTATTTCCTTTTAAGAAGGTTTAAATTTCAAAATCTTGAATTTACTCTTGAAGTTGCAACTAGAAATTATTTATAAAACTGAAAAGATTAAATTTATCTATTTTTTATCATTGAATTTACGTTACTTTAAAAGGATAAATATGTCAGTAGACATTTTTTGTTCTTTTACATGAAAAATATACTTTTAAATTTATAAAAACTAAAAATCAAACATAATAAATTTTATACAATAAACAGATTAAATTCAGCTTGTTAAATAACAAGTTTTACCAGTCCATTGTCGTAAAATACATTACTCAATTGTGTTCCAGGCAGCGTGGTATTTGATGTCGCCATTCTGTCCACGGAAAATTTTCAATCGCAACTCGCGAATGTTTGTATTGAGAAAGTCTATTAACTTGTTAGTCCATTCTACACCTTATGATTGTTCATTTTCCGACCATATTTTGATACTACACGCACGATTGTCTATTGTCTTTTTTCGTAACACGCTATTCGTATCAAACACTTCTAATAGTCAGTTCTAGTTCAAAATTAATACGATTTTATCATACTCGTCTACATTGTCCAAGTACTTATTTAAAACTGTCTGTATGACACACTTTATCTGTCCAAATACACAACTAAAGTATTCTGAATTCACGTCCATTGTTTCTCAGCACAAAACTCAGACACAACCATCACCTATCAGCTTCCAACTAAGACTCTTAAAAACACAACTTGTCCATTCAAGCGGTGGACTCCAACTGACCTGTTGCCATGAGGCAAATCTCACTTCCGAAAGCGTTCCTTCCGGTGTTGTTCGCACATTTTACCACACTTCCGTAAAACACAAATAATTTACATATCAGAACAATTAAACTAAATTACATTAAAATTAAACATAATAATTTATATTGTTGTCTTGAAAATCTATTTTTCTTTTATTAATGAAGTTACTAAATTTAAATTATTATTTGAATCTTTTTATCTCTATGGCTTAACCGCGTCTTTTAAATGAGTCTATATTAAGATCTGACTTTTCACACTGTCACAAAACCCCACAAGGTTTGTATTACAATACAGGTATTGTAACACAAATCTTTCTATATATATAAATTTCAAATCGGAAAAAAAAAATATAATTTTTTAATAGATTTTCAAGATTCCTTATTTCAGCAGTTAAGGACCTCATAAAAGAAAATAAGTATCACTAGTATACTTAATCTAAGAAAGATTCTCTTTTCTTATAAAAGAAAAACAAAAATTTATTCACTAAAGATCCTATGTTATTATCTTAATTATTAGTTGAGTTATCATAACTCATCAAAACTATATATAATTCCATTAGCGCTAAACCTTATCTCTATTTATACAATAACCCATCATCAGTTTCTTTTTCAACAGCAGTTGACTGAAACTTTCCCATCAACATTTTTTGTTGACCGGATCCTGTCACTCAAAGTCTTATCATCCAGACAGCCGTCTGTATATTTTCCTGCCATCTAGCATTTCCTTTCCCACACTTTACTTTTCTGCCAAGACGAAATTTCTACATCTTTTATAAAAATCTACATCCATCTTTCACTATTCATTTTAATTATTTTTCCAAATTAACACAATTAAAATTTTAAAATTTCTCATTTTTTAATTTAACACCATTACAAAATTATTTACTTATTACTCAAAATTACTTCAATTCACCTTAAAACTTTTCAATTATCATCTTATATTATTATTTATTTTAGTTTAAATCCAATAATTATTTATTCTTTATCAATTCTCAACTACTCTTTGTCTCGCTGGGATAAAATGTTAACTACTGATTTTACAATTACAAGAACTTTTTTCTTCAACTAAAATTCAAAAATATAACATCATTATTACAAAAAAAAATAAATTTACTTACAAAACTCATCTATTTATTTCAAAATTACCTCTTTACCATTGTATCATCTTTTAGTACCTTATCTTAAAATTATTTCCATCTTATCTTTCATATTTTAATAATCAAAGTTGCATTAATCCCCAAAAAACTCTTCATCATCTATATATGCAGACCTCGCGGGTTATCTACATATTTGTATAAATAATCTCTTTATTTCAACGTAGCTTCCTTTAAAAAATCATAATAATCGTCGTTTATCCGCAGAATTCCTCAAATCTCCCTTTATTTCATTAAAATCGTCGCATTCCTCTTTATATATCATCGCAGTACTCAAAAAACTTCTTAAAAACTCAAAAATTAACCATCAATGCAACTTAACTACTCTTTTTATAAAAGTTTCTTAACAGAACAACTTCATTTTAAATACCACTTTACTCAACAATTCTGTAAAGTCATCATCTTCATATAAAACTCAAAAAATCTCTCATTTTAAGCTACTTCTTATTAAAATCTTCTTAATCATCTATTACTTGTATACAAAAACTTCAAAAAATAATAAAATTTACATTGCTTTCCCAGCTAACACCTTATTTCATCAAAATCTTTAGACACCTTTATCAAATAACTTCTCACCATCATCTATTGTTTCAAATTCAAACATTATTTATCAAAAAATCGTTAATTATTTATTTCATTTATAAATTTCATCAAAATCTCTCTTATCATTGTTAATTTATTACTCCTTCCTTTAAAAAACAAAACTTAACTTCCTTTATTCATTATTTAACATCAAAAAACTTAAAAAACTTTATTATTATCTGTCTTGGCAAAACTCACATAAATTCTCAAACTTCAACCAATTATTTTTTAATTTTCCACACCATAAATCACTTAAGACTAACTATTTTTCATCTTATCATCTAATCAATAATCTTTAATATTTATAACATCAAAACATACAACTTATCGTTTTACAATTTAATATCTAATTACCTATTCTAATCAGCTAATCAACATTTTTACAATTTTATAAAACCTTCCGTTTCATTTCATAAAAACCCTCCTTTTGTCACGTCCGATTTATTTCTAGGCTTTGTTACTTAACAAACCCCCTCCTTTCACTATGAAAGCATTGTCCTTTCGTTCCTTGACTACTTCCTTCAACATCTGTTTTTACTTGTTAGAGTAGACCAAAAAAAAACTTTTCCTACATCTATGAAAGTTTATGACACTTACAAACATAAGTCATTGTTTACGTTTTTTGCCCAAAATTACATGTGACAGAACTTTAAACAACTACGTTGGATTTTTTGATAGGTTTTCCAATTAACCCTAAATCACTACCTTCTAGAAATGATATCTTAGGCCCTGATCATATCACTTCTCGAACATAGCTACATCCTGCCTCGAAAGACAGTTCGCCTACCAAACTTTATATTTTTATAAAATACTCAAGAACTCCTAGTTCTCTCTTGAACTTCTTCTACAATACTGTTGTATTTCTTAATACAAACAAGAACTCTTGTTCTTAAACTTCTCAAAATTGTCAAAGTTTTAACTATATTTCATTTACATGAGTCGTGTGACCATTTTTTGTTTTTGTTTTTTGTATATTTTTTTTTATTTTATTTTTCAAAACTCGGCCGGGGTTCATTATCGTTACAGTAATTGAATAATACTCCTCTGTACTGATAATAAAGCCCTGCCAAACGTCGATTAATAAAACCCTCCACGTTCCATTTTCTATTTTATTTTTATTATTATACCTTTTTTATTTATTTTTTATGAATTTTTTGTTTATTTTATGCATTTTCCTTCCTAACCTCTCCTACAAAGGTTCTTCTAACCGTCTACTTTATACCGTGCATACTTCTAATTGCTCTTTAGACTCTTACACAGAGTAACATGTTGTGACGTTGAAATGTGCAATGGTTGAATGCAATATCTCTACTAAATTCAAGATAAAGCCCAGAACACATCCCTATTCCACAACACGCCCTCCATGCAGTCTCAGAATGCCTTATCCTGACGAATAAAACATTCCATTTTGACTAACACAAACTCTCTGCCATCCACCCAATGTTCATGTACTCCTTAAATGCATTTACACGAAGAAAATTTTAAAATTCATAAAAAATTTCATTCAAATCGTATCATCCGAAGTTGAAATAATGTTTATTTTTACCAATCTTATTACTAGCATCGTCGATTTTCTGTTTATGTAATTCTTTCTAGATGTCATTATTCAAATTCAAAAAGAAAGTTTTATTTTTTTTAAATTTATTCTAAGTTCTTTACTTAGAAATTTTACATTTAATACTATTAAAGTTCTTCAAGTGATCTACCTTTACTCTATTTACCTTATTTAAAACAAATTATCCTTTATTTAAGTAATTTTTATTTGAAAACGCAAGTTAATTTTGAATTATAAACCAAAAGTTTTTTTATTTTCGAGAACAATAATTTTGTAACACCCTATATTTCAGTCTCAATGCTATACGCAATAGAATCTTAGGCTTGATTTAGGCATAAACAATTTCCCCTTTGTATATGGTGACGCAATTCTTTATCTGTTTACTACTGATAGGAAGTGAAAACCTTTTAGCTCCAACTAGATTCAATCTCTCTCGTCATTATTGAATATTCAACATTGAATCCACCTACTTAATATTGAATCTTATTTCTTCAACACTACTCTGAATCTTTGCTTCTAACTAATCTGTTTTATCTTAACACGTAAAGTCAATATTTATCTTGGAGTAAACAACACTCGGTTATTCACTGATATAAACCTAGCGTCCTTACTTTGCAAATACTTAAACGTTTTCTAAAACTAAAACTTCCTAATCATACTAGCTTGGCTTATATTATTATTTATTCTGATTCTGTCTTAGGTTACAAAATTTATTAGTACACACAAATTATTAATATTCATAACTCTTAATTATTCATTATCAAACTTAAACTTATTTATTAACAAAATTCTTATTCTATTAATTATTTTTCAAAATCTAGTCCGTGTGTTTATAAAAATATCTTTACATTTATATCAGTCGTTCCAAATTTCAATTTATTACAACAATTATGAATTATCCATTTTTTGCGATGATTTCCCGATTGGTGAAACATCTTGTAAAATATTGCCTGCTTTCTTAACATAATTACAACGTTAAATACTTCTGTCCATATGGACAGTTTGTCTACCATAGTCATCACAACAGACCCTTTCCTAACAAAAGATTCCCCTTTGTTATTGTCTGGAAGTATTGACAAAACAACTTTTCCTTTCTCTCTTACGGACATACCTACATCTCTCTTTCTCTTAAACATCTTAGAATCTACTGACCTATATTTGTCAGCTGTCAGCTTGGGAATCCTTACCCCACCATTTCCATACATCATCACAAATACTTCTTTAATACATACGTTTTCATATTTATTTTCAAAGCTACTCTTTTCACAAAAACTTTTAATTTCTTGCTCTTGGATTCTAAAAACATTCCTAAATTTTAACATCGTGTATTTTTCAAAATCTACAGTCTTATGGTACACTCGTTCTTTAATATAAACAGCTGATTCCTCTATTATTAGATTATTTATTCCTGCATTGTTTTTTGAATTACCCATATCCCATTTAACCCCACAAGACTTATTCACTTCAACATTATTTGTTGTTTCTAGATTTACCTTGTTACATGTTAACCCATTATTTATCTTTTTAGCAATTTCTTGAACACAGTCATTCACACAATTATCCTCTATTATTATTAAATCATCTGACATCTCTTTTGTTTCATTAAAACTGTTAATTTCTACTTCAGCTACTGCTTGATCTAAATTGTTATCCAAATTATTAATATTTTCTATCAAAGCACCTTCTACATTATTTATCCATTCAAATTCTACTTTTTTCTCACAATAGCTTACTTCAATTTCTACTTTATTATTAGTCTCCATTACATTGATTTCCATTTGTTTAATTTCCAATTTAAGATTCTGTTCTAATTTTACATAATTTGGTTTTAATTCAACCCTCATTTCTTCAAATTTTTTACACATTGCTTCTTTTAAATCTAAATTATCTTGTCTTAGCTCTAATTTACTCTGTTTCAAGTCATTATCTATCTTATCCAATTTAACATTATTCTGTTCAAGTTTAATATTAAAATTCTCTAGTTTTTCATTAATTTCTAGCTTATTCTGATCAAATTTATTACTTATTTCTTTTAATTCCAAATTGTTTTGATCAAACCTATTATTTATACATTCAAACTTCTTATCATTATCTTGCCTAAATTCTAGATTATTCTGTTCAATTTTATTATTTGTTTCTAATCTACTTTGTTTAATATCATTACTTATCTTCAAACTGCTTTGTTCAAATTTATTTACTAACAATTCATATATTTTCTCCATGCTCATACCTTGATCATTATTTGTTCTACCCCCATTTACTCTATTCTGCTCAATTACACTAACCTGTTCCATTACCCTAACCTGTTCAATTACCCTAACTTCTTCATCTCCTAATTCCTTATCTGAATTTTCTTCTACAATTTGTACCCCTGGTGTTTCTACTAATTTTTTATTCATATTTTCACACTGTTCTTTACTATTTAGAATCCCATCACTGCTATATCCCTTAAAATCCGAACCTGAACTACTATTCCCGTTCACACTTGAACATCTACTATTACTATTACTGTTTATTTCTTGATCTAAAAAATCTTGCGCGAATTGTTCATCTAATTCTTCATTACTTTTTGTTATTTGTATTGGTAGTTGCCCTATGTTCCCAAAAATACTCTCTGTATACTCCATTGGTTCTAAATTGTTTAAAAAATTATGATTTTCTAACCCTATCTGTTCATTACTATTATTAACATTTATAATTTCTGACTCCATTTTTATCTTATATTTAACACAACAGAATCCATTACTTAACCAGCACAAAATTTTAAGAGAATCTTTCTTATTATTAATGATAGAGTCCTTACCTTGATTTTAAGTGTTCGCATTACCAAAATCACTGTTTATTTCGACCATAAACGCCTCATTGTTGGGAGCCAATTGTAATAATTTAATATAACTGTAGTTATATTTAATAATAATATAGTGAAGCTATCTGAAAATATAAAAATTATTCTTTCGAACTTTAAGAGTTCTACTAAGTGTTTATTTATTGTTAAGATTGAATTTAATTATTGATTTGCTCGACTAGGGCGCCAGGTATCCTTAGCATACCAATTTAGAAAAAAGTGAATTTAATTATTTATAAAATCTCTGGGGTCGTAAATTCTTTTATCGGTGTACTTACAGTGGATTTTGGTTTCAAATGAAAACACTTTGGCTGAAATGTTAACAAAAAACATTTATTAAATAATAGAAAGAAAAAACACATTGACATCAATATTGAAATAAATCATATAAATCACTTAAGTTATACATCCTAATATTGAATATTATTATTTCCTTTTAAGAAGGTTTAAATTTCAAAATCTTGAATTTACTCTTGAAGTTGCAACTAGAAATTATTTATAAAACTGAAAAGATTAAATTTATCTATTTTTTATCATTGAATTTACGTTACTTTAAAAGGATAAATATGTCAGTAGACATTTTTTGTTCTTTTACATGAAAAATATACTTTTAAATTTATAAAAACTAAAAATCAAACATAATAAATTTTATACAATAAACAGATTAAATTCAGCTTGTTAAATAACAAGTTTTACCAGTCCATTGTCGTAAAATACATTACTCAATTGTGTTCCAGGCAGCGTGGTATTTGATGTCGCCATTCTGTCCACGGAAAATTTTCAATCGCAACTCGCGAATGTTTGTATTGAGAAAGTCTATTAACTTGTTAGTCCATTCTACACCTTATGATTGTTCATTTTCCGACCATATTTTGATACTACACGCACGATTGTCTATTGTCTTTTTTCGTAACACGCTATTCGTATCAAACACTTCTAATAGTCAGTTCTAGTTCAAAATTAATACGATTTTATCATACTCGTCTACATTGTCCAAGTACTTATTTAAAACTGTCTGTATGACACACTTTATCTGTCCAAATACACAACTAAAGTATTCTGAATTCACGTCCATTGTTTCTCAGCACAAAACTCAGACACAACCATCACCTATCAGCTTCCAACTAAGACTCTTAAAAACACAACTTGTCCATTCAAGCGGTGGACTCCAACTGACCTGTTGCCATGAGGCAAATCTCACTTCCGAAAGCGTTCCTTCCGGTGTTGTTCGCACATTTTACCACACTTCCGTAAAACACAAATAATTTACATATCAGAACAATTAAACTAAATTACATTAAAATTAAACATAATAATTTATATTGTTGTCTTGAAAATCTATTTTTCTTTTATTAATGAAGTTACTAAATTTAAATTATTATTTGAATCTTTTTATCTCTATGGCTTAACCGCGTCTTTTAAATGAGTCTATATTAAGATCTGACTTTTCACACTGTCACATGGGGTGTAATAAAAGACATAATATCTCAAATTCGGCTCAATTGATTTTGTTCAAATTTTAGTGAATTGTGAAAATTAATGACCCAAGACGTATGAAACCGCAAGTCACAAAATAGTACAGTTCAGTAATAATTAGCAAATAACACAAATGAACCTTGACCGACATTTGGCACCATTTGTTTTTAAAACTGTCATTGATGGTCAGATCCATTGAAATTTAATAGGGACTGAAAGTTAGCTTGATCCTTTCAGATAAATGGAATTCATTTACAGTTCACCTTATTTCACATAATCAGCGTTTTTTATTATATTTTCCTCTCTTTTTTGGTATGGTAAATTATTTTAAAGTGCCTAAAAAACACTATTATTATAGGTATTTAGAGTGTGTTAAGTGCCTTAACAATAATGTAACTAGCAAAATTATAGTTGGCAAGCTTCAAATAAAAAGTGATTGTACTAAAATAATTGTGTTTTTTAATCATTAACATCAAATTCCACCAAGAACCGACTACTCATAACATTCTTAAAATGATTTTCTTAAAATTGTCACTTTCCATTGCTTAAATAAAGAAATCAATAGTAACAATTGTTTTTAAATAGGCATGTACACAGCAATATGCTTGGTCAAAGCACAGCCAGTAAGTTGAACCATGTATCCCCCCCCATCCATTAATCCAATCAACTCAGTTCTCAGCTAAGCTACAACTTACACATCGTACTAATTCACAGGCTGAGTCCATTGTACAGCATAATTGGACTAAAATAATGTGTAAAATGTACATGAAACTTATGTTCTAAAAATGAACATTGAAATATTAAATCTCTCAACATGTTATTATATTATAGTTATAAATATTAGAAGGTTTTCTTCTCCAGTAAATTTTTGTTTTAACTCAACTTTCAACGATTAAAAACATTAGTAATTATTGCAATAGAGCTCTCCACTAGGTACATCTTAAGCAATTTGTGGACAAATGTGTGTTAACAAATTGAAACATCAGTTATTTGTATCTTGTCATAATTTTTATTTATTAAGAAATGTGTGTCCTTTATGTATGCATCTCATAAGATACAGTACATGATAACACTGCCCAGATATGTGCATTATTTATCCTTGTTTAGGCAGCTAAAATTTCTTCCTCTGAGGTATTTAATGTCTTAAATAATTTCATTTAAGAAGTGGTCAGAAATATAAAGATGAGAATTTATAACATAAAAGACTATGGTCTAAACATAATAAGGATTTGCTTCTACTTTTTATGAGATGTATTTGTATACTGCATCAAAAGTTTTTAATATGATTCCTGCATTCTTAAAGGATATAAAACTCAAAACAGAATTTCCAAAAAAATTAAAAGCCTAGTTATTTTCCCTTGAAAATGTGGAGTGCTTATTTAGAGTCATTGTGTAATGGTAGTGAATTTGGTTTTGTTTGATGTCTTACTATACAATAATAGTTTTAGTTGTGTAATGTGTTTGTCATTTATTGTAGTCTTGTTGTTTTGCCTTCTTTGTTATTTTAATTTATAGATCAGAAGTGAATGTAATTTTTACGAGTATATACTTGTAGTCTGTCAAGTGGATCACAGAAATTTGTGCATTTAGTATAATGGATTTCATTTTCTTGTATTTTGAAAATTGTAGATCTGCCTTTTTTCACTATGTACAGCATTCATTTTTATTACTATATATTTGTTTAAAAGCACTTTAGAGCTGCTTGTTTTTTTAATTTCTTGGAGAACCCAAAAACAGCTGTTCCTATAGGGTTTCCTACATTTTTCTTGTAGAAATGTATATTTAATTTTTGGTTATTCATTTATTACAGACTGTGTATTATATAAATTATGTTATTTTACTAGTATGTTTTTGCCTCCATGACAAATAAAAACCTTCTTTCTTTAAAAAAAAAAAAAAAAAAAAAAAAAAAAAAAAAAAAAAAAAAAAATGTCAGTTGGTGGTTTAGTATGATGCAGTAAAAAATAATTAAAACTATTGTAAACCACTTTTATGTAAAACCATTGAAATGTCATTTTTATTTGAAATTACTGTGCAGATAAGAATAAATCTCAACATTAACTAGCCTATCTCTACTTCCTTACTGATGTTAACTGGATAAAAATGTTTGCTTCTAGTCGGTAACTGTTCCCAAACAATTGAGCTTGGACTCAAGCCAGGAATGAACTCCAGTCATATATTCACAAGTCCTGGCTATCCTAATCGCTATAAAAATGGTTTGAACTGTGAATGGATTATTGAAACTTCAACTGATAACCATGTTACTCTCAAGTTCTCTAGTGTTAATTTAGAACACTTTCATAATGAGTGTTTTGATTACTTGCAAGTTTTTACAGGTCAGTATTTAGTTTTTGATAATAGAATATATTGAGTCTGTTTTTAAAATACTCTTTACCTTTGATTAGGAATAAATTAGGGATAGGAATAATAATAATTATTATAATATGGATGTATCTTTTTAGAATAGTTATTGGGCATACCAAACATTAGAAAAATGTTCCTTATTTCTAGTCTGAATATTGCACTTTATCTGACCCATTGAGGACAAATTCACACATGGTATAGAGTAGATTACAGATTTTTTTACTTTTTAACAAAATTGCAGACTTGTTATTGAAAACCATAGCCATTCTTTCCTAAAAATACGCTACAATTTATTTGTAATTGGTGCATTTGTAAATTTAACCTACTTATTATTCTTCTCTTTCCTTCTCAAAGTCTTTCTGAATAACCTAACTCTCCAACACCTAACTTTTTTCAGAATATCATCAACCATTTTCTTTGGGTAGCCATTAAAAACCACATAACAATTATATATCTAATCTCCTTATTGAAATTATCCTACAAAAGCAGTATATTTAGGAGATGATGTATTTTATGTTTTTCTTGTTTTTAAAGGTAAAAAACCTTTTATTCACCATCGCCTTATAAAAAATAAGAAGAAAAGAACACAAAATAAAGACGCCTAGCCCTCAAATGCTCTAACAGTGTCAGAGTCAGAAGATAACAAGAGTTAGTCAAGAGAGACCTGATAGGAAAGATGGAAGAGAGGGATTTAACCCAAGACTACATGGAAAAAAAACTGTATATACAATTAGTGTCCCTTCAGTTTACTACACTTATACTCACTATAGTGTGCCTTTGAGGGTAGGAGAAAATGTACCATAGAAACAAAAACGGCTCTTTTTCTGTACCAGTACATATTAAGAATTATTTGTAATATAACAAGTTGTTACTGTGGATTTACTGTAAATATCAAACTCTAAACGACGATATATGTTCATGACAAAGTGTCAAGAAAAAGCAAACAACAATTGTTAGAATGAATTTAAATGGCTAAATCTTGGAAATTTTCTTCCCGGTTAACGACAACAAAAACAATCCAATCCACAGGAAATAATTCATCTGTTGGTTACATGTAGTCTCAAAGTTGTTTATTTCATTTATTATCTTTTGTCATTAGCATCATTTTTTGTATAACAGGTATCAAAACAATAATGCTATGTTACTAAAATATAATCAAAAGATTGGAAATAAATATACAACTACAAATCCCTACGTGAATACTGGCACTTGGACTATCGGTAGGAAACTGCTACTAACCTGACTAAAAACATCAGTACTCCCGGCGGATAGATAAACTAGTTGCATGTTCCAATTGTATGCTTTTCAAGTTATATCTGAGGTCTTTTTTAATCTATTATAATTATACGATTTATACTACTGACCGACGGTGTAACTTTTAAATATAACTGTAGTTATATTTAATAATATTGTGAAGCTATCTGAAAATATAAAAGTTATATTCTTTTGAACTTGAAGAGTTCTACTAAATATTTATTTATTAATTTATTAATTTGCTCGACTTAAGGGCGCCAGATGTGTTAACATCAATTTTGAAAAAGGAAAAGAAGTTAATTTTCGTTATTAACAAAAAAATCTCTAGGGTCGCAGGCTCTTTTTACGGTGTACTTACAGTGAATTTGGTATTGCAATGAAAACACTTTGGCTGAAATGTTAACAAAAAAACATTTATTAAATAGTAGAAAGAAAAAACACATTAACATAAATCATATAAATCACTTATGTTATATATCCTACTATCAGATGTCGTTATTTCCTTTTAAGAAGGTTTTAATTTTAAACAAAGATCTTGAATTTACTTTTTTAAGTTGCAACTGAAGAATTATTTATAGAGCTTAACAGATTGAATTTATCTGTTCTCTAATATTGAATCTACATTACTTTAAAAGGAAAATTATGTCAATCGTTATCTATTATTCTTTTGCATAAAAATAAAAAAAACATAATTATTTGTAAATTTTAAATTTACAAAAACCAAAAAATCAAATCTAATAAATTCTATACAAATAACAATTTGAAATTTAAATATTAAATAATACAGAGTTACCAGTCCGTTGTCTTAAAACATATCACTCCATTTCTTTGTCCAAACCACATGGCTTTCTTACGATGGTGTTCCTGGAGAGCAACGTTCCTCAAAGTCATTTTATTTGTATAGTTTAACTATTCTAAGTTTATTGTTAATTATATGTCCAATAATAGTTCGTATTAAAGTTTATCTTCCACTTAAACACCTCTGTAACTTAGTTCATAACCCGAACTCACGATTCAAACTGTCCAACCATCTCGACCACGTACAAATAATAATTTCCTTTGCACATTTTACAAAGTTCATATTTACATAACATCTGGTCTAACCGAACGCTCTTACTAGTCTCTGAGATACTATTGTTCATTCAAACACTCCAAACTAGACTTAGAAAACACATCTTTTATCATCTCCACGTTTATTACATTAACTCTCAAAATACGACCGTTCAGTTCAACACTCCCAACTGGACTCTTTAAAAACACAACTTGTCCATTCAAGCGGTGGACTCCAACTGACTTGTTGCCATGAGGCAAATCTCACTTCCGAAAGCGTTCCTTCCGGTGCTGTTCGCACATTATGACACACTCCCGTAAAACACAAACAATTTACATATCATAACAATTAAAAACAAATTATACTAAAATTAACATAATTATTTATTCTGTTTTCTTGAAAATCTATTTTTTCTTTATAAATGAGTTTACTAGTTTTAAATTATTATTTGAATCTTTTATCTCTATGGATTAACCGCGTCTTTTAAATAAGTTAATATTAAGATCTGACTTTTCACACTGTTACAAAAACCCCACAAAGATTTGTATTATAATACAAGTATTGTAACACAAATCTTTCTATATATATAAATTTCAAATCGAGAAAAAAAAAATATAATTTTTCAATAGATTTTCAAAACTTTTCATTTCAGAAGCTAAGGACTTCATGAAAAATAAGTACCTCTAGTGTACTTAATTTAAGAAAGATTCTCTTTTTACATGAAAACAAAAATCTATTTGCTAAAAATCCTATTTCATATCTTAACTATTTATCTTAACTCATCCATATTAAAATAATAATTTCCATTTACACTAAATCTTATCTCTATTTACATAAAGAAAACCCTACGTCCGCTTTATTTCCAACATCCGTTGACTGAAACTTTCCCATCAACATTTTTTGTTGACCGGATCCCGTCACTCAAAGCTTATCTCCCAGACAGCCGTCTATATACTTTTTCTCGTCTCATCCTCTTTGCCAAGACGACATTTCTACATCCTTTGAAAATCTACCTTTGACTCTAAATATTCATCTGAATAATTCCTTCAACTCAATACAATTAAAATTTAAAACTTCTCATTATCATTTAACACCATTACAAAATTATTTACTTATTACTCAAAATTACTTCAATTTACTTTAAAACTTTTCAATTATCACTTTACATTATTATTTATTTTAGTTTAAATCCAATAATTATTTATTCTTTATCAAATTCTTAATTACTCTTTGTCTCGCTGGGATAAAATGTTAACTACTGATTTTGCAATTACAAAAAAAACTCTTTTCTTCAACTAAAATTCAAAATATAACATCATTATTATCAAAAAAAAATAAAATTACTTACAAAACTCATCTATTTATTTCAAAATTACCTCTTTACAATTGTATTATCTCTCAGTACCTCATCTTAAAATTATTTCCATCTTAAATCTTTCATGTTTTAATAATTAAAGTTGCACTAATCCTCAAAAAACCTCTTTATCATTCATATTTATGTAGCCCATGCAGGTTACCTACATCATTTATATAAATAATCTCTTTATCTCAACGTAGCTTCTTTTAAAAAATCATAATAGTCGTCGTTTATTCGTAGAATTCCTCAAATCTCCCTTTATTTCATTAAAATCGTCGCATATTTCCTTTATTTCATCGCAGCACTCAAAAAACCTCTTAAAACTTAAAAATTAACCATCAATGCAACTTAACTATTCTTCTTATAAAAGTTTCTTAACAGAACAACTTCATTTTAAATACCACTTTACTCAATACTTCTGTAAAGCCATCATCTTCTTATAAAAAACTCAAAAATTCTCTCATTTAAATTACTTCATTAAAATCTCCTTAGTCATCAATTACTTAAATACAAAAAAAAAACTTCAAAAATTAATAAAATTTACATTGCTTTCCCAGCTAACACCTTATTTCATCAAAATCTTTAGACACCTTTATCAAATAACTTCTCACCATCATCTATTATCTCAAATTCCATTATTATTTATTTAAAAAACATTACTTATTTATCTTTTCTATAAAATTCATTAAAATCTCTCTAATTATTATTATTTTACTATACTTTCTTCCTTTAAAAACAAAAACTTAATCTCTTTTATTCATTATTTAAAATCAAAAAACATAAACATTCTATTATATTTGTCTTGGCAAATTTTCACATACATGTCTCAAACTTTTTCACCAATTAATTTTCTCAAACCATTAATCACTTAAAACTAACAATCTTATGATATCAAATTACTAACTAATCCTTATTATTTACTAACATCTAACATTCAAATTATTACTTTACAAACTAACATCCAGCTATTTATCTTAATCAACTAACATATTTACAGTTTTACGAAATTTTCCGCCTTGTTTCCTAAGTACTCCTTATTCTCGTCACTTCCGGTGTTATTCCTAAGTTTTGTTTTCAACAAAATCCCCTCCTTTCATCATGAAAGGATTGTCCTATTGTCCCTTGTCTACTTCCTTCAACATCTGTTTTTACTTGTTAGAATAGACCCAAAAAAAAAAAAAACCTTTCCTATATCTATGAAAGTTTATGACACTTACAAACAGAAGTCATTGTTTACGTTTTTTGCCCAAAATTACATGTGACAGAACTTTAAACAACTACGTTGGATTTTTTGATAGGTTTTCCAATTAACCCTAAATCACTACCTTCTAGAAATGATATCTTAGGCCCTGATCATATCACTTCTCGAACATAGCTACATCCTGCCTCGAAAGACAGTTCGCCTACCAAACTTTATATTTTTATAATATACTCAAGAACTCTAGGTTCTCTCTTGAATTTCTTCTGCTACACCGTTGTATTTCTTAATACAAACTAAGAACTCTCTGTTCTTTAAACTTCTCAAAATTGTCAAATTTTTAACTATATTTCATTTACATGAGTCGTATGACAATTTTTTGTTTTTGTTTTTTGTATATTTTTTATTTTATTTTTCAAAACTCGACCGGGTTTTACAATTGTAACAGTAATTGAATTATACTCCTCTATTCTAATTATAAAGCCCTGTCGAACGTCGATCAATAAAACCCTCCACGTTCCATTTTTATTCTGTTTTTATTATTATACCTTTTTTATATTATTTTTTATGAATTTTTTGTTTATTTTATGCATTTCCGACTCCTTTCTCACCTTCCTATCCTTCTGATGGTCTAATATTTTACATGTACAATTCTAGTTACACTCTGGACTCTTACACGAAACCAACATGTTATGACCCTAAAATATGCAGTGGTTGAAATGCGATATCCCTACTCGATTCGAAATACCGCCCACCACACACTCCAAACTCATAACACGCCTTTTCGTGCAGTCCCGAAATTGCCTCATTTTTTACAAATAAAACAATTCCTTTTTTACTACATAAACTCCTACCTCCTCCCAAAATGTTCATGTACTCCTTAAATGCATTTACACGAAGAAAATTTTAAAATTCATAAAAAATTTCATTCAAATCGTATCATCCGAAGTTGAAATAATGTTTATTTTTACCAATCTTATTACTAGCATCGTCGATTTTCTGTTTATGTAATCCTTTCTAGATGTTATTATTCAAATTCAAAAAGAAAATTTTATTTTTAAAATTTATTCTAAGTTCTTTACTTAGAAATTTTACATTTAATTCTATAAAAGTTATTCAAGTAATCAACTTTTATTTTTATTTACTTTATTTAAAACCAATTATCCTTTATTTAAGTAATTTTTATTTGAAAACGCAAGTTAATTTAGAATTATAAACCAAAAGTTTTTTATTTTCGAGAACAGTATTTTCGTAACACCCTGTATTGGTCTCTATGCTATACGCAATAGAATCTTAGGCTTGATTTAGGCATAAACAATTTCCCCTTTGTATACGGTGATGCAATTCTTTATCTGTTTACTACTGATAAGAGTCGGCTATGAAATCTTTTTAGCTCCAATACGGTCTGCAGATGAATCTCAACTCTCTCGTCATTATTGAATATTCAACATTGAATCCACCTACTTAATATTGAATATTATTTCTTCAACACTACACTGAATCTTTGCTTCGAACCAACTTCCTTATCTATGTCACGTTTCATAATTATTTATGTTGGAATAAACAACACTCGGTTATTTACTGATATAAACCTTAGCGTCTTTCACTTAGCAAATACCTAAACGTTTTCTAAAACTAAACTCTTAATCTTTTAACTTGGCTTATTATTTTCTAGTACACATATCATTGTTATTTCAAATTATAGACTATACATTATTCAAATTTAAAACTACTTATTAACAGAATCTTAACTACTTTTTATTAATTATTTTTCAAAATCAAGTCCGTTTATTTATAAAAATGTCTTTACATTTATATCAGTCGTTCCAAATTTCAATTGATTACAACAATTATGAATTATCTATTTTTTGCGATGATTTCCCGATTGGTGAAAGATTTTAAAGTACATGATTAAATTTTTTAACACCCTTTTAATGTTAAATACTACTTCTGGCTTAGAGATCTGTTCTAGGCTAGGTCTTGCAAATGACCCTTCCTCAACAAAAGATTCCCCTTTGTTATTGTCTGGAAGTATTGACAAAACAACTTTTCCTTTCTCTCTTACTGACATACCTACATCTCTCTTTCTCTCAAACATCTTAGAATCTACTGACCTAAATTTGTCAGCTGTCAGTTTAGGCATTCTCACCCCACCATTTTTGTATATTACTGCAAAGCCTTCTTTTACTATTTCTACATTTTTACTTTCAAAATTATATTCAAAGTTACTTTTTTCACAAAAACTTTTAATTTCTTGTTCTTGTATTCTAAAAACATTTCTAAATTCTAACATCGTGTATTTTTCAAAATCTACAGTCTCATGGTACACTAGTTTTTTAAGATAAACAGCTGATACCTTTGTTATTAGATTATTTATTTTTACTTTATTTTTTGAATTAATTATACCTATTCCAACCCCACTAGACATATTAATTTCAATGTTATTTGCTGTTTCTAGATTTACCTTGTTACATATTAACCCATTATTTATCTTTTTAGCAATTTCTTGAACACAGTCATTCACACAATTGTCCTTTATTATTATCAACTCATTTGACATGTTATTTATTTCATTAAAACTGTTAATTTCTACTTCAGCTACTGCTTGATCTAAATTGTTATCCAAATTATTAATATTTTCTATCAAAGCACCTTCTACATTATTTATCCATTCAAATTCTACTTTTTTCTCACAATAGCTTACTTCAATTTCTACTTTATTATTAATTTCCCTTACATTAATTTCCATTTTAAGATTCTGTTCTAATTTTACATAATCTGGTTTTAATTCAACCCTCATTTCTTCAAATTTTTTACACATTGCTTCTCTTAAATCTAAATTATCTTGTCTTAGCTCTAATTTACTCTGTCTCAAGTCATTATCTATCTTATCAAGTTTAGCATTATTCTGTTCAAATTTAATATTAAATTCTTGTTTTAAATCTTGTCTTAACTCTAAAATTTCTTGTTTTGTTTCTAATCTATCTTTATCAAATTTATTATTCATATTTTCAAATTTTTTGTCACTATTCAAACTAGTTTGGTCAAATTTCTTTACTAACATCTCATACATTTTCTCCATGCTCATACCTTGATCATTACTCGTCACACTCTTTTCTACTCTAACCTGTTCAATTACACTAACCTGCTCAAACTTTAGATTATTATTATTAGTACCCTCCATTTTAATTATTATTTTTTATCTTTAGTTTTAAGTTTAAATTTTAGTTACCAAAATCATCATTACCCTAACCTGTTCATTATTATTATCATTTATTATTTCTAAACCCATTTAAATTTATTTTACTTAACACAACAGAATCTATTACTTAACCAACACAAAATTTTTTTTTTTTAAAAAAAGAATCTTTCTTATTATTATTGATAGAGTCCTTATCTTGATTTTAAGTGTTCTCATTACCAAAATCACTGTTTATTCGACCAAAAACGCCTCATTGTTGGGAGCCAATTGTAACTTTTAAATATAACTGTAGTTATATTTAATAATATTGTGAAGCTATCTGAAAATATAAAAGTTATATTCTTTTGAACTTGAAGAGTTCTACTAAATATTTATTTATTAATTTATTAATTTGCTCGACTTAAGGGCGCCAGATGTGTTAACATCAATTTTGAAAAAGGAAAAGAAGTTAATTTTCGTTATTAACAAAAAAATCTCTAGGGTCGCAGGCTCTTTTTACGGTGTACTTACAGTGAATTTGGTATTGCAATGAAAACACTTTGGCTGAAATGTTAACAAAAAAACATTTATTAAATAGTAGAAAGAAAAAACACATTAACATAAATCATATAAATCACTTATGTTATATATCCTACTATCAGATGTCGTTATTTCCTTTTAAGAAGGTTTTAATTTTAAACAAAGATCTTGAATTTACTTTTTTAAGTTGCAACTGAAGAATTATTTATAGAGCTTAACAGATTGAATTTATCTGTTCTCTAATATTGAATCTACATTACTTTAAAAGGAAAATTATGTCAATCGTTATCTATTATTCTTTTGCATAAAAATAAAAAAAAACATAATTATTTGTAAATTTTAAATTTACAAAAACCAAAAAATCAAATCTAATAAATTCTATACAAATAACAATTTGAAATTTAAATATTAAATAATACAGAGTTACCAGTCCGTTGTCTTAAAACATATCACTCCATTTCTTTGTCCAAACCACATGGCTTTCTTACGATGGTGTTCCTGGAGAGCAACGTTCCTCAAAGTCATTTTATTTGTATAGTTTAACTATTCTAAGTTTATTGTTAATTATATGTCCAATAATAGTTCGTATTAAAGTTTATCTTCCACTTAAACACCTCTGTAACTTAGTTCATAACCCGAACTCACGATTCAAACTGTCCAACCATCTCGACCACGTACAAATAATAATTTCCTTTGCACATTTTACAAAGTTCATATTTACATAACATCTGGTCTAACCGAACGCTCTTACTAGTCTCTGAGATACTATTGTTCATTCAAACACTCCAAACTAGACTTAGAAAACACATCTTTTATCATCTCCACGTTTATTACATTAACTCTCAAAATACGACCGTTCAGTTCAACACTCCCAACTGGACTCTTTAAAAACACAACTTGTCCATTCAAGCGGTGGACTCCAACTGACTTGTTGCCATGAGGCAAATCTCACTTCCGAAAGCGTTCCTTCCGGTGCTGTTCGCACATTATGACACACTCCCGTAAAACACAAACAATTTACATATCATAACAATTAAAAACAAATTATACTAAAATTAACATAATTATTTATTCTGTTTTCTTGAAAATCTATTTTTTCTTTATAAATGAGTTTACTAGTTTTAAATTATTATTTGAATCTTTTATCTCTATGGATTAACCGCGTCTTTTAAATAAGTTAATATTAAGATCTGACTTTTCACACTGTTACAACGGTACTTGGTAGAACTCCATTTTCAGGAAAGAAAACCAATGAAAAAAGGAGGGAATTAAATTCATTGGAAATATTGGAGATTAAACGATTATTTTATAAAGATGCTAACCATGTTTTAAATGATCAGGTAGAATTTTTGTCAAATTCACCTCTATTTAAACCATTATCTGCCCTTTGACCAGAAGTCTCCCACTCCCCTCCACATCCTGTCCGTTTACCTTTGTTTGCTAACCAAGTAACTGTTCTTTCTTTAGTTTGTGTTAAGCTGCCTTGTAAATGCCGTCACTGGCGAAATCATGGTCGGCAGGACTCAATAAAAGTACAATTTACTAAAAATTGTGTTTGTGGTTTTCTTTCCTGATATTATAATTACCTTGACATGGTAATAAAGCTTAGAATCATTCTCATTTAAAATACCAAAGAATTACTTTGGAATAGAAAAAATGGGTTCAAGAAGGCTACATTTACTTTTTTTAAATACTTTAAAATGTGTTATTGTCTCTAGAAAAATTGTAAATATATAAAAAATCAAGGGAAACTTTTTTTGCTAACCAATAAAAAAAAGAAAATTGAAATAAATTGCTCAGCTTTATGGGCACCAGGTGGAAAATTTAACCAGCTTTAACTCACCAATTTTGAAAAAGTTAAACTCTAACTATTATTTGTTAATAAAATTCTCAGGGTCATGATTCTTTTGAAAGTGTACTTTCCAGTGGTTATTTGGTAAATGAGAAGTCCTTTTTTATTTTTCTGAAACTGAACATGCCATTTATTAGAACATATATCATTAATACATATACATCAGATCATTATTTATAATTATATGTTGAAAGTAAAATTAAAATATTATTTCGTCTTGAAGAGACCAAGAGTTTCTATAAATGACTCTACCTTAAATAGTTGCAACTTGTTTATTTAGTTTTTTAATATGAGTACCTTTGTCTCATTAATTTAAAATTGTGATTTATTATATCAAATTAGAAATTTTCTTTAAAATATTTTTATATTGAAAATTTACTTATTTTAACAAATTTTTAACATATTTTGTTTATTATTAAAGTTTCATCATTAGTGTTTTTGTACACAAAAAAAAGATATTGTCTGTAGTTCATGTTACCACATTGTAGCAATCCCTAGGGTAGGTATCCCGTGTATCGTTAAAATCTCGTCCTTAAGGTAAAGGTCGCCATTGTCCTCGTAGCATCAGAGTCGATCATCTCCGGTTTAACTGCACGATTCCTCTTTATCGCACATGTCGTCTTCACTATATGCAAAGTCTCTGTTTTATTATTCACAGTCTTTCAGTACGAAAACTCGTTTAAACTGTCTATACAAAAAACAAACAAAGTTCAATTCTCACCATTTACTTTAATGTTCATGCACGAATAAACCAATCGTTTCACAATGAAATATAGTCCGTCTGTTTCCGATACACTTTCTAACTGCATAACGACTGACTCTAACTGATACTCAAATAACGTATACCATTATTTTACTTAACACATTTTTATTTTTCATTCTAAAAAACGTCTCTTACTATAAAGCACATGTTTCTGCCTTGTGTCAGAAAACACGTCTGTCCAATTTAGATGCTCCCTTCCAACTCTTAACGACTGACTCTAATTATTTTTCAAGTAACTTATACCGTTATATTCTACTTAACACTTTTTATCTTTCACTCTCAAAACATCTCTTACTACAAAGCACATGTCTCTACATTGTATGGGACAACACATCCATACCTTTTAGATGTCCCCTTCTAACTGAACTAAGCAACTTGCATTATCTGGATATAGCATACATCTATCACGTGATTTTTAGCCTTGTAATCATGTCCGCATGGCAACAGGTGTTTTACACTTTATTTAAACATCCTTTCACATAAATATTGAATCAACCTTAATACTAAACATTACCATCTTGACAAATATATATATATATATATATATATATATATATATATATATTTGAAATCTATTTTAATTTCTCTTTCCCTTATTTCAAATGTTATTCACAGACTTCAACTTGACTTATGTCGTCCATCTTTCAACCAATCATCATAAAAATTCCTTTTGCAACAGCTGATATATTGGTACCAATTCAAAATTCAAAAATTGAGTATTACAAAATGAACATAAATAATGAAGTTAAATATAAAATGACTTTTGTAATAGTAATTAAATGGGCACAAATGTAAAAATATATGTATGCAATTTTATTTAAATTGACACTGTTAGACATGATGTAATATTTTTTAATCATTTTCAGTTATATCTGTTTAAATTTGTCATAGTTCAATCAAATGCTTCAACCCCTTAAACATTCCTGTTATCTTCACAACTTTCCTCTGTAGTATCACTTTCACTGTCACTATTAATATTATTATTATTATTAAGACTGGGGAGAGTGTATAGAAACCTCCTGCACTGCGACCTAGTTAGATCTTTTGTGCCTCCCTCTTGTTGGACTCAGGAGAGATCTATGTCTTTGACAAAATTGATCAAACCCTTGGTCGGGAGGTTTAGTAATTCTTCTTCCGAAATGAAGATGAATTCTAGAGATTTTTGTCTTTTTTGGCATAAGACCGGGCACTCCATGATGATGTGTTCCATGCGTTCCACCTTTTCACCACAGTACCTGCAAGTATCATCGTCCACCAGGCCCATCTTATTTAAGTGATACCTGCAATGGATATGTCCAGTTAGTATACCACAGAGGAGTTTAAGCTCTCTTCTGCTTAGGTTTAGCACTTCCTTCCCTCTCTTTTTTTTAGGGCTAAGGAATTTCTTGGAATGTCTAAGACCCGGCAATGTATTCCAGGTTCTGTTGATTACTTTGTTGGCCCAGTTGGTAATAACCTCCTGGTAGTCCCTAGGGCCAAATCCATACATAGGAGATGGCCCTGTAAAGGGTTTAGATGCACCAAGTTTAGCTTGCTGATCTGCTTCCTCGTTGCCTGCTATTCCCTCATGCCCTGGCACCCAGACAAGTTCAACTTTATTCTTGTCCGCCAGCTGGTTTAGGGCCTGATGGCACTCGTGAAGCATCTTTGATCTCAAGTTGTTACTTTGGAGTGCTTTTAATGCCGCTTGACTATCCGACATAATGCTAATTTTCTGTTTGCATTGGTTTTTAGTAATCAGATGATTTGCCACCAAATGGATGGCATGTACCTCTGCTTGAAAGATGGTGGCGTCAGCACTGAGGGACACATGTCTTTTAAACCTTGGTCCCACCACTCCTGCCCCCACACCAACTTTCATTTTGGATCTGTCTGTGAACCATTTTTGGGAGTCCGCCGGCACACATTCCGTGCCTCCCGTCCAGTCTTCCCTGACGGGGAAGCGAACTTTGTATTTGTGATCAAAGATCATTTTTACTTTCATCTGGTCACTTGCAGCAGCCATATCCAATAAAGGAGTGGCTCTGAGAATTTCCAGATGTCCTTTGAGGTTTCCTACTATGAAATGGTGTTCCTCATGTAGTTTGAGGACCTGCTTCATAGCTTCCTCCTTAATTGCAACCGGTAGGGGATCCAAACCTAGAAGGATCTCCATCGCGGCAGTTGTTATTGTTTTCATGGCACCTATGATGCTTAATATGCTAGTTTTTGCACTTTAGCCAACTTTGCTTGCACGTTACTCTGGTCTACCTTCCTCCACCAAACTGCTGACGCATAGAGGATAGCGGGTCTAACGACCTGCTTGTAGATCCAGTTACTAGCTCTGGGATTCAAACCCCACGTTTTGCCAACCATTTGGCGGCACGACCAAAGTGTTTTAATGGCCTTGTTGGTTGTCTTAGATAGGTGACTCTCCCACGTTAACGTTTGGTCCAGTGTCACCCCAAGGTATTTAACCTCCTTAGAGAGGGGAATGGTGGTTCCACTTATGTGAAAGCTAGGTAAGTTTAATTTCCTTCGTTTAGTAAATGGAACAATAGTGGTCTTTAACGGGTTTATATTCATGCCCTCTTTGAGACACCAGTTTTTTGTTATGTTAATGGCTTTCTGCATTCTCTCCCCTATAATGGAGTCATGCTTGCCCCTCACAGTTATGGTTATGTCATCAGCATACCCAAGAACGTCAAACCCAGCCCTGTTCAGGTCGTTTAGTAGTTCATCCACTACCAGCGACCACAGCAGTGGGGAGATAATTCCCCCTTGTGGGCAGCCTCTTGTGATACCAACCACATGTGTAGCGCAACCAATGCTGGTGGACACCTGTCTACCAATCAGCATGTTATTTATCCATTGAATGATAAAGTTATGAATCCCTCTTTTACTGAGAGACTGTGTCATTGAGTCATAGGCAGCATTGTCAAAGGCGCCCTCTATATCCATAAAGACTGATAGGGCTATCCCCTTTGACTCATGTGCTTCCTCTATGGCCATGACAAGTTGGTGTAATGCCGATATTGTTGATTTGCCTTTTTGGTAGGCAAATTGGTATTTATGAAGAGGTGCAATTGTTAAAACCTCCATTCTAATGTATTGGTCCACTAGTTTCTCCATAGTTTTAAGCATAAACGACGAGAGACTAATTGGACGGTAGGACTTTGGGTTGTCTAATGGTTTTGCACCCCCCTTGTATAGAAATATGACCTTTACTTTCCTCCATACTTGAGGAACGTGGCCATATAACAGACTAGATCTAAACATTTTGATCAGTATTGAGATTAAAATGTCCTGCCCTCTCTGAATGAGTGCCGGGAACACTCCATCAGGGCCTGGAGCCTTAAAAGGCTTAAAGGACCCTATGGCCCACTTAATCCTTTCAGGCGATACAATCTTGTTGACAAGGGGACAGTCCATCTTGAGTTCAGCTCTACTCCTTATGGAACCATTGTACACCCTTGTTTCTCCAGGTGCTATACAACCTGGAAAATGTTTTGTTAATAAAGCTTCCACAGTTTCCTGGAAGGTTGATGTTATGGTGCCATCTTCACGTTTAAGTGCACCGATGTTTACTTGAGTACCCTTTGAGAGAGCCTTCTGCACCCTGCCAATTTCAGGTGCTTCATTAAGACTCTCACAGAAGGTCCTCCATGAGCTACGCTTCGATTTACGAAGTGTTACATTAAACTCAGTAAGAGCCTTACGGTACTCTCCCCAGTTATTTGTTCTCTTCGCTTTATTAAATTCCCTTCTGGCCTTGCTTCGTAGTTTACTAAGCTCATTGTTCCAACCAGGGTACTTTACTGTTAGTTTTTTTGGTTTTGAGAGGACAGCTATCCTCAAAGGCCCTCATTATTGCCTCCGTTGTGAGGTTAGCTGTACTCTCCAGGTCGTTTATGGATCTTATTTTTTGTTGTATATCCTTCACACCGTTTTGTAGGGAACTTTTGTATCCCACCCAATCGGTCTTGCTAGGAACCCTATATGTTTGGTTAATCACGCTACAAGCCCTCACTTTGAACATGATCATGAAGTGATCAGAGAAAGAAGCCTCCCCAGACACTTCCCAATCACATATTAATTTTGAAACCCCTTCTAGACACTAAGGTTAAGTCGAGTACCTCCTGCCTAATAGAGTTTATAAATGTTGGGCGATTACCCTTATTAGCAACCACCATGTTAGTAGTAAGTAAGTATTCATAAAATGACTCAACTCGATCATTGGTGTCGGTGCTCCCCCAGATGGTATTGTGGGCATTGGCATCGACACCCAGGATTAGGTGTTTCCCGTTGGCTTTGCAGTAGATGATGAGTCGTTTCACCATTTCTGGTGGCGCCTCCTTCTCCTCTCCAGGACAGTATGCCGAGGTAAGAACTACCTCCTTCTTTCCTCCAGGGACACTCAGCTCTGCCATCACGGTGACTGTGTCAGCATCTGTAAATTCTGAGAGAATCATTATATTAATTGTTTTGTTAATCAGAATAGCTGCCCTCGCTACCAGGGTAGATCTATCATAAATCAACTTACAGTTTTTAGTGTTTAGTCCACAAATTCGTCCCCCGTTGATCCAGGGCTCCTGAACTAATCCCACCATTTTTGTGCCATGGGCAAATCTTTTGCATAAGGTGGCAGAAGCAGCCTTCGCATGGTGGAGGTTCACATGCACGCACTCCATATTCAGGATGTGTACGAGGAATGAGGGCCAGTCCCTCCTACCTCCGTCACGTCCATGGTGAGTGTATCTTGAGAGTCGGATTTCTCCTCCTCCATGGTGTTCATATTCTGAGAATCGGATTTCTCTTCCTCCGTGGTTGTTATACTTTGAGGTTCGGATTTCTCCTCCTCCATGGTGGTTATGACCTGAGGATCGGATTGCTCCTCCTCCAGTGGTGGTTCTTGAGGTTTTCTTAGCTTAATAGCCACCTCCTTAAACCCAAAAGATAGTTTGTTACCCAGGGATTCCACAGTGGATCCTGAGTTTTGGTCTATCGAGAGGATTAGGAGTGCAGATGTACCCCTCGCCTCCTTCTTTATCACCCTCCAGGTGGAGGTGTTAATCCCATGGTTCTGCCCTTGGATCCGATGTAGCATCCTCTCCGCCGGCATCACCGCTGAGTTGGGGAAGTATCCCATTAGGATACATCCTTGAGGAATATCTGCCTCCTTGGTGGCCCACAGTTCTGAACCTTCCCAAGGGTGTAGATCAACTACCACCGCCTTGACCCATTAAACTGTGGCCTCATCTTTGCATAGTAACATTAGATACCCAGCCTTATAGACAGAGGTTAGGAACTTAGGTTTAACAGTTTCCTCATACCTCTCCTCCACTATGTTCATAAGTGCTGAGCAAATTTGGTTCATCTCGTCCGTTGTAAGATCTGTTGGAAATCTCCTAGACATCACAGCCATTTTTATACCTTCTAAGGCACCTTTATATGAGACGTCTTTCTGTCTCCTAGCTTCCGGTTTTTTTAGGTAGGGCAACAAGTGTGCCCTCTTTCTCTTTAGGTTTTTTGACCTTCCTCGGATCTGTGCCTTTTATTAGTAGGCTGGGCTTGAGTCCCACCTTCCTTCCTAGGAACAATAAATTCTTCCTTCTTCAGGATGGCTAATCTCCTTGCCTCCGTTTTCGAATATCCTTCTTTCAAAAGGAACTTGAATCTTTTGAAGGCCGCTCCACTCAGCCTTACTTTGTTATTGCCCACCCTCAGGCAGTCGGTCTCTTTGACCAGTTTCTCAACCCCACCTTCTGGCTTTGAGGCGCTGCTTTCGCTGCCACAGGTTTGGGTTTTTGTTTTGAGGGCTTGTTCACCTCCGTATTTTTGGTTTTTGTTTTATTGGGGTCCATTTTGTTCCCACGAGTAAAAGAGGAATTAAACAGTCCATCCAGCAGAGCCTCTTACTGGATAAGGTTATGTACTTCTGGAGGTCACCTGGTATCCAGAGTTCGCATATTAGCGACTGATTACCCATCAGCCATCCATCCATTGGCATATGCTGTTCCACCTTGGATTGGGTTATGGTTATACCGCCATATTCGGTCGTCAGAGCCTCGTCAGTTAAAACAGGGTGCACCAGCGAGAAGGTGAGGTTGACACTTGGATAGGAGAGGCTATATATTGCGCATCACTTCCTATTGCACCCCTTCATTGTCACTAACAGGAATCACTAAAGAATCTATATCATCGTCAATAGTAGTTTTTTTTTACCTATATTCGTTTTCTATACTCTCAACATGTATAGGACACTTTGCTCTCCATTTGTCTTCTCCTATTGATGAAAATTTCTTTTTGTCTTTTCTTTGATTTGATTGGCATTCGAAATGATTTAAAATTACTGACAATGTCTATCTCCTTTGATTGTCCAGCTTCTTAATTCACACGGGATACAGTTCTGAGTGACACTCCAGTAACAGCAGCTGTCCGCTCAACTGCTTTATGAATAGGTATAGAAATGTTATCGGCCTCCGATTTCATAAATGTATATGCATTGCTAATAATTTCTTTACCCTGACTGCTATAAGCTTTCCCTCCAACCCCAACCTTGAACTTAACAGTAGCCATACCACTAAAACACTGCACTGCAACTAATATTGACTAATTAACAATAACTATTAACTTTAAACTTTAAAACACCCACACAAATCATACACAAATGACCACAAGGCTCACCACTAACTGAATACATCTTTGTTCAAGGTTGAGGGATTTTTCGTTCAAAGGATGAGACACATTAGAAAGCAGCATGGGAAAATGGTTTTTTCTCCACTTACACCCTTCCCTCGCACCCCCCGCCCATCATGCCAGGGCAAGTTCAAGTGCCAGCATTCGTGCTGGGATTTGTACACACAATGAAACTAATATAAACATAAATTCCAATTGAATAACACTAACTAATATCAATTACACCAAAAATATAGCAAATATAATTACAATAACAAACCAATATTTATTGAATACAGTGAGGACATTATCCCCTATCCACAGTGTTCATTATTAAACTTACTCAGTACACACTCCTCAGCAACAAAAAGAAAAAAGAAAGGTAAAAACATTGTTTCTACACGAATACTAAAATTTTGTGAAAATAAATGCTTTTTTGACAAAAATTGTTTACTTAAACTAAAATCACAGTATGAAAATAAGGAGAATTAAATTTCAATTATTTTATTTCAATTAAATGGACTTTGTGTTCTATAACTTCTTATTTTTATTATATAATATTTAAGATAGATAAATAAGGCAAGACCCCCTCCCCCACCTAATAATTAATGTTATGTAATTAAATTTATCATCAAAATGAAAAAAAAATTTATAAAATTATTCCGTGATGTTTTAGGATGACTTTAAAACATCAATCCTAAGGCCTTACACACATCAAAGGAAAACTGGGCTCCCATTTCTAAATCAAATGGTTTTCCTTCACGATTCACCCAAAATGCAAATATTGACTATAACACTGAGTTAGGGTTTTATACAAATATTGGATATAAAAAATGTTAAGTTTTCTGAATGTGTTAAGTTTAACAATGGGGCTGTTACAAAACACTTAATTTCTCAACATGGCTACACTGATTTCATTCAAATTTTAGTGAAATGTAAAAATTATTTACCTAAACTCATATTCAAAATAGCAAATGAAAAAAGTATTATAGTTCAGGAATAATTAGCAAAAAAAAACCTTGATCACCATCAGTAAACACTAGATTTAATCAAGTACAAGTTATGCTGAGGATGTGTTTATGGCACAAATTAAGGAAGTTTAGGCTCTCTTTACATTTTTTTTTCCAAAGATAGCACTCATGCTTCATTTTCAGTTTTTGATTGACAACTACCAAACTGACATTTTTTGTGATATTACTTCAAGTTATTTTATTTGGTTTTGGTGATGGGTGAGCGGGAAAGTTTATGCAATATTTTTGTAACATTTATTTTCATCTGCAATCACTTATGTTCCATGTAAATGTGAGAGAGAAGAAAAGTTTGTACTATTTATTTATTTATTTTCAGAAACTGAAGAAGATTCAGGATGGGAACAACTAAATAGTAATATTTGTTTACCTAGTGCAACTAATCTTGACTTCGTGGCTTCTCACCGAATGAGAGTTACCATGATCACAGATAACTTGGTTAAATTTGAAGGATTCTCTGCCACTGCAAACATTGGTAAGTATTATAAAATATTCCATTAACTTATTTCAAGCATATACCACTTTTCAATAGTGTTAAGTAATCTACATTAAAAAATAGCCTACATCTACTTTTGTAAAAGAAATAACTTTAAGCTTCCTACAACTAAATCTAAATTTTTTTTTCAATGTAGCTTGCTACAAATGTGCTACAAAATAAATGTAGCTATTTACATGCTTCAGCCATTACTATTAGCACAATATTTTGTAACAGATTTTTAATCTATATTAAATTATTAGAATTTTTAATGAATTCTAGCTATTTCAATATTTCTCTGGAACTGTGAAATATCCACCTATCTTAACCCTTTGCGATCGGAAGGCCAGTAGGAGTGGCCACAACGCAGTCAGCAGCCACTCAGAATTCTTTCCGCATAAAGAGGTTCCGGCGGTCGGACGGCCAGCTGCACTGGCCTCGCTCCATTCCGCGTCAACACGGCATTCATAATGTCGGCTTTCTCCGGCAGCTCGGAATTGTTTTCACTGTAAACCTGCAATGTTAGCATAGGGGATTTAAATTGTAATAAATCAATTGTAATTTTATATTTACTTAAAGTTTTATTGAATCTCAAAAACAAATAAGATATTGAATTATGACATACATTTGTTTGAAAATTGAAAGTGAAATTAATTACTTATTTACTAAACGTGTAAAACGTACATCTATTTGTCACTCATACAAACGATAAGTCAGTATTGTGTTTTAATCTTCTTTTATTTTTTTCACTGAGTGGTATTTTTCAAAACATTCACCCATATGAAGTCCAGGATTTTTTAAACTAGTTTTATAAAAACATTCTTTCTTTTCCTTGTCTCCTATCGCTACATACCGCGCAGTACTTTGTATTACCTTAGTTTACCACAATTTTTACGATATAATTTTGCAAACCTGCTGATCATTTAATTCAATAATTCCTCACTAGTTTGCAGCACTCTACAGACATCATATCATAGTTTGAATATTACAAACGATAACATACGTTGATGGCCAATAACGTCCTGCTGGACGCCCGAGCGTTCGTTGGATTTCATGTTGGCCAGCACAGCTGGCCGTCCGATCCCAAAGGACAACTGCTGTGGAAAAAATCCGACTTGGCATGCGAATGGCGGCGGCCAGTAGAGCTGGCCGCACGATCGCTGAGGAATAGCAGCAAATATCCATTCCGGTGGCAAAGGGTTAACAATAGCAATATTTGGCACCATTTTACTTTCTCACATATACATAGTATAGAGAAAATTAGGTAGTGACTGTTCAAAAGTTGATGTTGAGTGTTTCTTGTGGATTATCAGTTTTGAGTTTCTGTGAGAACAAAAATTAATGACCATCTGTAGTTTGTCATATGTACATTATTCTACAGCCAACAATCAGGAAATAAATTCATTAAAATTGTAATTGAATTTTAAACAATATTACATCGTAAGACCTTTGTTAATGTTCCTTCTTAGTAGAAATATGTGCCTTCCCAAGTAGCCTTGAAATGATGCCCAATATGGGGGACCAGTCGACTAGGGGAAACCCATGGTCCTGGGACATAGAGGAAAGGGGAGATTACATATTATAAAATGTTTACCGGTATTATTTTATGTGAAACAAGAAAGTGTTGTTTGGCACACACATACTTTAAAAATTATTACAAATTTTAAAAATGTATGATTTTTTATTTTACTTTTTAGAAACTGTTTACATTATCAGACATAAAAAAAAAAAAAAGTGATATTGAAGTTCTTATAGAATATAGGTGATATTATTATAGGATAAAAGTAATATTATTATAGAATAAAGGTGATATTATTATTCTGTTCAAAATACCAAATTTAATTTTACTTACCAAAAATATATGACATTTTAATTGTGAATATTATAAATCACTAATTTAAATTTATATGTTTTACATTTTTCTTCTTTTTCCTGTTGATAGCTATGATTGAGTTTTTGTTTACAGTATGTGGAGGAACAATAAGAGGTATTTCAGGTACAGTGGACACTACATACTTCAAATCCAAACCGGACCCTCAATTTACTACATGTACTTGGATTATCATTGTAAAATCTGGTAAAACTATTCAAGTCTCATTTGACAAATTTGATCTGACTAGAGAAACCGTGTGTAAAAACTATATTCTCGTAAGTTCTACTTAACAACAATTAATTATATAGTATAATATAAATTAATTAATAATATGAGTATTTACTAAAACATCAATCTCAGATATTGTTTAACTATTGGTAATTAATTATAGGCAGATTACTGCAATTTCAAAAATATAAATTACTTATAAGATTTTAAAGTAAGAAATGTTTACGTACTGAATCCACAGAAGCTAGAGACCAAATCAGTTTCAAGATCAAATGCTCTCTGTAAGTCCTCCACAACTTCACCAGTGTGTTTTCAATATCTGCATGTAAGTGCAATCTGTGGTTATTTAACCTGGTGAAATTCATTGATAACTTGTAGAAGTGTATTGGGAATGAGTCATAAATTATGGAAATATGGGTAAATGGTGTAGGCTGTTTAATGAAGCAAGAACTGATACTTATGATGAGTCATGATTCAGATAACCAACTGTCATCATTGAGTTCTTGACAAAGAAAGTCGATAAGCATATTGGTGAAACAGGCACTATTGATTAACTGTATGAGACTTTCCTTCAAGGTTCACAATTTGTAATTTATGACATTGTTTCTCTTAACTACTTACAGTGAACTCAAGTCTCCAATTATACACCTGAAAGAAAGCTGTAATCTAACAAAAAACAGTATTTCAAAACTCCAACAAAATTTTTAAAATCAAGCAGATTCTGCCAATTCACAAAATAACGGATACAGTTCTTTTTGGACAGAAAAGTAGACTTTTGGTTAATTTCTACCTTTTAGAGCAACAATAAATGTATTGCACAACATTACAAAGACAAGACAGGTAATCCAAACTCATAAGAGGTGACTGTCTTTTTCATTACATTGGTCGATCACACACTACAGTACTGGCATTATTGTTACCCTTTGACATTTGATCACCCCGCCCCCTAAAATACTGTTCTTGCAAATTCAGACTCATATTTTTCCAAAAATGAAGGAAGTTTTGAGAGGAAAGTCAATAGCAAATGATTATCGATTGAATATATTAGTTGTAGATTGGTTAAATGGATTGGTTAAATGTGACAGGCTTCTATTATGAAGTGATAAATGAGCTTCTGCCATGTCTCAGCAAATGCTTATATAAACTTTAGTGTAATAGCAGATATTTCTTGTTGAAACTCCATATTCAAGGATAAATAAAGCAAAAGCTTAAAGTTTCAAATATTTAATAGTATAAATGAGCTACAATTGTTTCGCCTTGCGGCATCGTCGGGCAACTGATAATTTACAGGTATAGACAACTATTTAAACATAAGTACAGGAAACTGAAATACAATAGAGAAATCGGGAAAGGTAGGGGGATGACCTAGCAGGTAGATAAAGGTTAATGAACTATGTTATGGATGGGTTTTAGAATGACTTTCACCTAATGACTTTTATGATGAACTGAATGTCGTTAATCAAATTGCTGTTAATAATAAGTATGAGGTTAGTTTAATAGATCAGCCATAAACATGCTGCTTTTCACAGCATGGTACATAGACTTATTAGTATACCTCTTTCACCTAATGACTTTTATGATGAACTGAATGTCATTAAACAAATTGCTGTTAATAATAAGTATGAGGTTAGTTTAATAGATAATATTTTAAGAAAAAAGTTAAAGCGTAGAGCTGAAAATTTAGTCTACTCTTCCCATAACGAGAACATTGAAATAGTTAGATATTGTAAATTATCTTATATCAACAGAACTAGTTATAAAATCAGTAACCTTATTTCAACTAAATGTAATCGTAAAGTTGCCTTTTATTGTACAAAAAATCTAGGGAAAATGTTGGTTAATAATAAAGATAAAAAAGAAATGTTAGAAAATAGTGGAGTTTATAAAATATCTTGTCAAGATTGTGACTCTGAGTACATAGGTCAAACAGGTAGATCTATAAAAGTTAGAATTAAAGAACATGTAAATAGCTGGAAACATGGCTATAGAAACTCTAACTTTGCCAACCACCTTTTGGACTAGGGTCATAGTTTTGATCCGAAATTGAATGTTAAACTTTTACATATAGAAAATAAAAGAATAGATTAAATAATTTAGAATGTTTAGAAATAAATAGATCTATTTTACTTAGGCCTATTCTCAACTTAAATGACCAAATTGTATTAAATTCGTCACCTCTTCTAA
Source organism: Aphrophora alni (assembly GCA_963513935.1). NCBI lineage: Eukaryota > Metazoa > Arthropoda > Insecta > Hemiptera > Aphrophoridae > Aphrophora > Aphrophora alni. Next base: position 37,917,017 of record OY740765.1, on the reverse strand, counting down.
AACCCATCCGTAACATAGTTCATTAACCTTTATCTAACTGCTAGGTCATCCCCCTACCTTTCCCGATTTCTCTATTGTATTTCAGTTTCCTGTACTTATGTTTAAATAGTTGTCTATACCTGTAAATTATCAGTTGCCCGACGATGCCGCAAGGCGAAAGAATTGTAGCTCATTTATACTATTAAATATTTGAAACTTTAAGCTTTTGCTTTATTTATCCTTGAAATGCTTATATCTTCATATAACCACTTGAGATGATGTAGAAAACAAAAATATTGTAGTTGTATTGCCGGTTTAAATTTTGTTCATTAATAAAGTTTTCTGTGATCTGTAACAAATTAGTTCTACTTAAAAAATTATGCTTGTATATCTGAGTTTTATGATAAATACACTATGGTACTGAAATAAAAAAAAATGTTGTTTTTATAGGCCTAGAACAACTTGGTTTTGAAGAACTAATAACTATTCTTACCAAATTTTTGTCTTTAGTCAATACTTTGTCTAATACATAACTTTGTCTATACTATATATATATATATATATATATATATATATATATATATATATATATATATATATAGTATAGACAAAGTTATGTGATGAATCAAAAAAATGATGTTGGGTGTTTTGTGGATATACAAGGGTTGTTCAGAAAGTTAGTTCTGTTTTATTACAAAAAAGACACCAGTATAATTGAGGTTTTTTATTACACACAAATTAAAGTTACAACTCTTCTCTTTTTTTTCCACATAATTTCCTGCTACGATAAGACACTTGTCATATCGGTGAACAAGTTTTTAATCCCTTTGTTGTAGAACTCTACCACCCGTGAGTTAAGCCATGCATTGACACTGTCCTTTAACTCCTTCTCGTTTCCAAATTGCTGTGACCCTAGCCATTTTTTATGTTAATAAAATTTTGATAACCACTAAGAGCTAAATCAAGGCTGTATGGAGGAAGGTGAAACAACTCTCATTTGAAACTGTCCAGTAGTCCTAGTGTGTCTATGGCAGTATAAGGATAAGCTTAGTCATGAAATAAAATACCAGAACTTAACATGTCATGCCGTTTATTCTGAATGGCTCTTCTCAGCTTCCTTAAAGTGTTATAGTAAACTGCAGAGTTTATTGTAGTGTCTTGTTCAATCAAATCCATCTGGTGTCACCTTTTCTATCCCAATAGAGAGTTCCCATGATTTTTCTTGCAGAAAATGTTTTCTGGCACTTTAGGTTTCTGCGGGGAGCTACTATGACTCCATTCCATCAACTGATTTTTTTGTTTCCATATTGACTTATGACACCCAAGTCACATCACCTGTCACAATATGGCCGAAGAAATCATCACCTTGCATATCATAGAGAAAAATGAAGTTTGCGCTGCACCCATCCTCTTGGTTATGTGGTCATCAGTGAGACGTTTATACACCCAGCATGAACAAAACTTGTGGTAGTCTCTTGTCAGTTACCACTTCATTCAAAACTCTTTGTGATATTTGAGAGAAAAGGTATGATAATTCCATAATTTTGCAATGCAGGTTTTCTTGGATTTTCTCATTCAACTTTTCAACAAGTTTATCTGTCACAACAGATGGTCATACAATTCCTTCTTCATCATGGACATTAGTACATAAATCCTGGAAGAAATAGTACCATTTTTTAATAGCAGAATCACCCGTAATGTTCTTTCCATATACTGCACAAGGTTTGCGATGAATGTCTATTGTTGTCAGTTTTAGCCCACAGAAAACAAATAACAGCACATACTTAACAATCGGCAGGATTTTCAATGTTAGCGGCCATTTTTAACAACAGTATTGGCGCGAAAACAGTAGTGAACAACCTACACACTAGCACTGTCTGACTTGTGCTGAGCCAGGGTATACACTTGTGCAACAATTATGCTACTACCCCTACTCGTCTGTGAACCAGACAGAAACGGAACTTATTTTGTCCATTATTATCTTGGTCTCAATACATTTTTTTTTGTCCCGAGTCAAACTTTTAAAAGCAACCTGAGGTAATAGTTGAATTTCGTTTTATTAGCAAATAATAAATCAAGTAAAAATCATGCCATAAAAGTAGTTGTATATGTTGAAAATAACTTATGAATATGAAATATAGTATACATGTCCATAAATCATGGTGGGGTTTCAAATCGTTATGGATCCCTAAAAAAAATGTAGGTGCATAAAACACCTAATAAACAGCTGTTATTAATTTAATTCATTATTGGGTAACCATTATTGTACCATTTAATCTCAAAAATAAACATAACAATTGCACAAAGGAAAGTTCAGTGTATTATGAAGCTTTCAAAATTAAATTCTGTAACTCTAATATCAGTGTGTTTCATGACCAACCTCCACATAAAATAACATTTTTAATGGGGAAGCAGGTGAAAGAAACTAGTAGCTTATTACACAAAAAGTGTTCAGGTTGGCTGTCAGCAATAAAACTGATGAAAACATACAAAAAATCTTTTTACGAAGTAAAAAAATCTGTTTGAAAAATGTGCTTGGAAACTAGATGTTCCAAAAACAACAGTACACAAGGTTTTGATAAAATGGTTTAGAGTTTTACAGGCTATAAACTTCAGTTACTACATGCTTTGTGGAGACAGCCTTAAAAAATATAATTGATTATAGACTTTTTTTGAAATTGAAGCTGATAACAATTTTTTGAACTGAGTTATGTTTGGTGATGAAGCCACTTTCCATAATTCAGGACATGCACAATGCCACAGGGGGAACCATCTCATTATGTTAATTTTGTTCGTGAATTGTTGATGAGAAATTTCCTCAACATGGAATTGGGAAGAGCTTGATGATAGGCTTGGCCAACTTGTTCACTTGACCTTACACCCATGGACTTTATTTACAAAATGGCTACAATAAAAGGATTTCGATTATCGAACATTTGAGGCAAGAAATTCAGGAAGCAGTGGCAACAATACACTTAACGTTTTAGGTAGACTGTGAGAAGAGCTGGAATATTGCTTAGATCTTTCCAGAGCCTCATGTAGAAGTCGGGAAACAACTTTTTGACCTGTTCTTTCATTTTATTCATCTTTTTTAAGTATACTTTTGTAAATATATTAATTTTTATGTATTCAAAACTTCACCATGACTTTATGTACACCCTGTGTTTCAATAATTTGAACAAGCAGATTATATTAAATTTTCTTAAATTATGAATTTTCATTTGTTACATATCAGTATTTCAAAAAAGGGGACTGTGTTTAGCTTCTAATATGTTATTTGGAATTAGTTTTTCACTAACAATGATGGTGCAGTTGTTGAAATATGTGTGTGTGAGACTTGTGTTTTGTTTAATAGTTAGAAGAATTATTCATGTATTTGTGCAAATTAATTAAATAAAAATAACTAAGTGTACAATTAATTCCAAATGTTTACTTGCTTACGTAAGTAAAGAGTAACAAGTTGATATGATTTGAGAAAAAGATATTGCAAAAGATAAATTGCTTTATGTTTTATACTTTTGGCTTTTTTCTTTTGTAGTTAAGGGATGGAGGACACGATGACTCACCACTCTTGGGAACAGGTAAATATTGTGGTTCAATAAAACCTGCAAAGATGGAGACTTCAAGTAACAGACTCTACATTACATACGCTGTTAGAGGCGATGTTCCTGTGAGTGTTTGAATATTATTTATTATAACAAAAATTGAATGTTCTTTGCCTATGTACCAGAGCCTTTAAAGCCAGAACTATTTTAATTTGTAATTTAACAGTTTTTGGAGGGTTCTTAGGGCTACTAGTTTCAATATTTTCATATGTAGTCTTTCTGTACAGTAGACATTTTGTTTATTTATTCATAGCAAATTTACTTAAAGACTTGAAATGTCATATGAATTTATTGTATTCATACAGGAAAAATACTGAAACTTAAATTATGACCACGATTAATCCTAACTTCCTTGCTCAATTTGGTACTTTATTTGATTGAAATCTGTCTCTGATAATCACTATAAAAAGATAACTCGGCTAGGGGTGGTGTACTTTCGTAACCGGAAAGATTAATATAATTTAAAAGCTAGTCTACTTATCGTAATTGTCCTTTGGGTTTATGGAATCAAGTGTTATCACATTGTTTGGTGAGTAACAGCCTCTCCTCCGTCTAGTGGTTGTTGGACTCTCTGTAATGTGCATATTTTGAACTTTTAATATGAGATGGACAGTCGCGGTAAAATAGATAAATGCTGTCATTGGTTAAAATGAAAACAGAAGAGCTAATAATGTTAAGCGAGAATAGGCTTTATTGCTGTTTCTAAAATGACGAGATGGATTAAAATAGATTTCCAAAAATGAATTTATAGTAATGTTTAGTCGTAATATTAGCTTAGTATTTGAGTGAAATCTTATGTAAGAGAGGTGAAATTGCTTGTTGTCAAGGGGTTATGGGTTTGAGGCTATAATCACGTGATTAAGAAGTGATATCCGGAATCTGGAAGCGTGCTTAGAGTCAGTTACAGGAGAGCGTCTGAAATGGCCAGACGTGGTTTCGATTAGTGAAAGAAATAGTTCGTAGACAATGAAATTTGTATTAAAGTGATTTTTATATAATAAACAATGTAAAATATTAATAGTTTTGAAGTCAGTTAATATTAGAATCAGTTACTGAACAATGTCAGAGATGGACAGGCGTATTTTTTGTTTGTGAAGTGGTTAGTCTTTGTTGGTGAAAGCTGAGCACATGGTGTGATTTAGACTTTGTTCGTTATATAGACAATTTTAAACGATATTGTAATTTCAAACACTCTGAATGTTAAAACATGAGCTTTGTTTTATTAGTGGAGACAAAAATGTGTGAAAATCATAAAAATTAGATTGAAATCTGAGACAACTTAGATGCTACATGGACCATGGCGAACCTCAAATTTCAGGACGAGAACTGCACGTTACAACCGAAGTCTACTTTGGGAAATACTGCAGTATGGTAACACAGATAACAGACAATATCATTTTGTTTTATTTGTACAAAAGTACTAATGATGAAATTTTAATTATGATTAAAATATGTTTAAAATTTGTTTAATCAATAAATTAAAATTTAATAAGTATTTTTTAGAGTGTCTAACTTAAAGTTTAAATAGAAAATTTCTAACTTAATAATAAATTATAATTTCAAAATATAAGTTAAAGATACTCATATAAAAATTTAATGAATAAAAGTTGCAACTAATTTTAAAGTAGAATCATTTACAAAAAAACTAAGTCTCTTCAAGACAAAATAACTCTTTTTATTTTTAACATGATATAACTGCAAATAATAAACTAATGTATGTGTATTAATAATCTATGTTTGAATAAATAATGTGTTCAGTTTCAGAAACAAAGAAAAGGACTTCTTATTTACCATTATACCATTTGAGAGTACACTTTTAAAAGTATAATAACGCTGTGCAAATCATTTTATTTAAAATTAAATTTAATAAAGTAACATTACCCCTCATTATAAAATAATTACATCTCTGAATACGAGTTCAGTGTGTCGTTGAATTCTCCTTTAACTATTTAACACTCTTGGCTTTTTTTAAATTCAAAATTACTGAAATTTTATGAAAATCTGTCATATTTGCAAAGCTCTACAGCCCAAACTTGTAAATCGATTTTATCAAATTTGGTAATGGGCATATTTTGGCCATATCTTGGGACTTTTTTTCATATCTTTGATAACTCAAAGTTGGGAGTAGGTGCCATAAAAAAAACCTCAACATTACAATTTTATTAAAAAGAGCAATAACAATTTTGATCGAATTTTGCTCAAGTGTAGCCTATAGAAACCCAAACAAAATGTGTTGCTTTGTTGCCATCTTTCCAAAAATATCAGGTTGTGAGTTATAGGTAAAACAAAAAATCAGCCAGAGGGTGTTATAAAATACAAATTTATCAAAATCAGCTATACCGATTTTGTTCAAATTTTTGGTCACCTGTGAATATTGATAACCTAAACCCATGTGCAAAATCATGTTTTGATTTACAACTAACCAACTTGCACTTTTGATGATGATAAGTTTTGTGGTTAGTTTTATTTGGTTTTAGACATTTAAGTGAGAAAGTTTTGTAATGTTTTGCACCATTTATTGAGTATTGCAATGGATTGAATCAGTGCCTAATACACGGAGGAATGAGTATAATAAAAAAAACATTGAGTTAAAAAACGGTTTAAAGTCATATTAGCATAAGTGGCAAGCTGAATTATGCAGGGTCTAAGTCTAGTACGATGAAGATAGTAAACCCATGTGCAGTAGTTTGTAAAATCTGTAATTCTAGTTAAACAAAAGATATTACAATTGAAATTATTAGTATAAGTACAAATTGTAGGGGGGAAAGCTGAAATATATAATAAGACGATATTAAAAGAAATATTAAATAATTTAAAACTGTAGAAGTAAAAAATACTTAGGGTAAAATTTTAAATTCCAAAACTAATCATACATTTAAATTATTAAATTTGGTAATTTGAAGTCCAGAATGGAAAAAAGTAAATAAAAAAGTAGGATTTTTAGTACAGCAGGGTTCTGACTATTTTGCCTAACTTGGCGGCTTGCCAAACTGGGTAGCAAAAAGCCAAATAGGTTGGATGTTGCAGGGAAATAAATCACTTCTTATTCAGTCAATTCCCACAATTAGTAATAAATATCAATAGCATTTTACAGCATATTTAAACTTGTGTTTATAGACTTTTAACGAAGAATTAATGTTACATAATTATTTAAAAAATTAAATTAAATGATAAACATATTTACAAACCGTAACATTTAAGTAAATATTGTTACAAAGATTTAAAATAATGACAATATTGAAATATTGAATATACTGTTGTAGAAATTTTTTGCGCCAATTACAAAAATAATGAAATTAGAATGACACTGTTCATAATTAAAACAAATTACTAACAACACAACATAAAATGCAGTAATTTACAAAACTAAAGCATGAAAAAAATCTTTGATTGTTATATACTTTTTTTGCTGATAATTTGGGATGTACAAAACTATGCAGAATATATGTACTATAAGTACTGGCATATCTTCTATAAACTGATTATTATCAAAAAGTTTTATAAATTAACCATTTAAGAAATCAATTTTATGAATCCATATTAATTTTATTTAGGTATACCACAACCTGTTCTGAACAGTATGGAGGGCCGGATAATTGTGTGTTTACTATTTTAATATTAACACGTTCACTGCTGATAAAAATTGTTATAATCCAGTGGTAGCTCATGGTTTAAAAATTTGATGCAGCACAAACTATTAATATTGGTAAGGGGTGGGATGGGGTCGTAAGGTCATTAAGCCTATCTTGTGTTATGGCAATAATTTCTAAATATGTTTTATTTTCTTTAAACATGAAAAACTTTTTTTACCGAGCAGTTTATCGAAGGTATTGTCAGAATCAAGGGAAATAATGTATGTACTTTGAAAACATCTTTCGTACCATTTTCATTTAAAGACCAAAGAATAAAATCTGACACATAAATTGAACTTACTAAAAAAGTTATCATGGGTACAAAAAGAATAGAAATAAATCAAATAATTCAATTCAGAGATTAAAAAATAAAAACAAACTCATTACTTGTTCATGCATTTATGGGGAAACAAAATGCTCAAAAGCAAGTGCTGCCACTATCCCTGTTGTAGAAAACAAGCATTTCTTTTATCTCTCACCTCAATAACAGTTGGCCAATTACCATGGTAACCACTGTAATAGAAATGTATAGCTATGTGGTACTTACTATCTTTTGGCAGTACCTGACTAGACAGTCAAAATTCAGTTACAGGTTACATTTAACAGTGATTGTAAAACGTTGTCTAACTTTTGATGAAAGACTTATCTAAATCTAATCCCTTGTTAGCAATATTTTTTAAATATTATAATTGATAAATAGTTTTTAAAAGTAGGTGTCCCGGGCTGTATCAACTTCATGTGAAAAATTGCCATTGTTATAATCAACTCAACACTTTAGTTGATTTATCAGTTTAATCAACCGTATTACAGCTATAATCTGTTTGTTTTTTGTTTTTTTTTTGTTTATATATATCTTAGTCAATGATTGCCACAATCGATAGAAAAATTGATTTGTCTTGCCTCGTGAGTCGATTTTTCATAAGTTAAATAATCATTTTGTTTTGGGTGGTCAGAATTTAATTTTCCTAATGTCATTTTTCTGATCTCACAAAGGCGTTTAAAATGAGCTTATATGTGCCATTTAAAATTTTTGAGAAAATCTCCATCCACCAGCCTCCCTATAATTAAAATAACCTAAACCTTTGCTTTTTTAGATTGCCCCTCAGATTCAAATCTTTTTGCTTGAAAAAGATTGTCACAGACAGAATTCAAATATCTCAAATATTTAAAAAAAATAAAAGGAGGTGATAGTTTCTTTTCAGCCACATTATATCTACAAAATATATATTGAACGCATGTAAATGAAGTCTGGACCACACCCTATATTTAGAGAACGTGTTTGGTAAAAAATTAAAAGCCTAAATTGAATGTATACTTGTTAGAATACAGTAGCTTTTACTTTTTGTACATTTGAATTTTTGAAAGCCATATTAAAATCTCTATCTTGAAAATAACATAAAAATTACAAATAGGAAGGGTACATAGGTGTGGCACATTGTTTTCCATTGACTTTTGATTGTAAAACCTGTCCTCCAACTGTTTTGAAATATTTTCTTTTCATTCTCAAGATATCAGCCATTGACTGCTGTGGATAAAACACTTTGAGTATGTTATTTTAGTTAGATGATGATACAGGATGAATTTTAAATTTCACAACATTGAAGCTTTTAATTAAAGCAAAGTAAAAAAATCTTTTTCAACTTTACACTTTACATTCAAATGTTTTATTCAATACGGGCAACAGCCTATAATAAAAAGAGATATTAAATAAACCGTGCAATAATTTGCACAAACATTCTCACACACTCATTCACATTTTTAAATACTAGCCAAACAAAACTATTCACCTCAAAAAAATGTCAGTTCAGTAGTACCTCAGGCTGTTCTATTTAAATCTATAGAAAGTTTGTACAAGCATTTAATCATTATTGGTTTATCGCAACACTCAGAGGCTCATTGATAGTGATCAATCCTGAGAGAACCTATTAGGATTTACACCTTATTTTGTGTTGTTTTGGGTTAGATCCCTCTCTTTCGTATTTTCTATTGGATCTCTTGTTTTTTCACCAACTCTTGTTTTTTTCCGACCCTGACGGTATTAGAATATTCGAGTGCTAGGGGGTCTTTATTTTACGATCTTTTCTTCCTTTATTTTTTTATATAAGGCGATGATCACCAAGAGCTTTTTTGCCTTTATAGAACATTACTGTAACCAGACATGTGTTTAAAAACGATGACGTTGCTTTGTCATTCATTGACCCACAGCTACATATAATTTTTTGTTTGAAAACTTAACTTTTAGGATCAATATTTATTAAAATATTTAAGTGTGTTTTGCAATATATTGTATTTGTAATCTTTTATTACCATTAAAAAAAATGTATACTTATCATAATAAATAATAAGTGAAATAGTGTTACAATATGTAAATAAATGCATTCAATCATGTTACTCATGCTGTTGCAGTTTTTCTTCTTTTTTCAACACAATGCAATGTATTTTACAAAGTGTAAAAACTAAGTTGCTAATTAAAATAAAGCCACCCTTTATTCTTATTTAGAAAGTATACAATTAAATCTTTAATGATTTATTTATTTTATATTTATTGTTTTAAGTTGGTTTTTCTTTCAAAACCATATAAATTGCACAGGCTTCTAGGCCAAGCATTCACATGAGAGGCCACACCTGAAAGTTTTAATCTTTCTATTGGCCTATCTAAAACTCGTTTAACTTGTATATGATTAGTCCGCCCCCTCTCTCCACCCATGTTTTTGGTTTTCTTTCTATTGGCCTACCTAAAATCCGTCTAACTTGTTTCTTATTAATATAAGTTGTGTTTCTTATGCAGGGAGTAATTAATATAGGTTGTGTTTTTTGTGTAGGGAGTAATATTGAAGTTTAACGAAGTGTCAGTCACCTGTGGTGGAGATTTTGAGTTGACATCACAATACAGCAACATCACAATTAGCTCACCAAACTATCCAAACGTTCCTCCCCCACATACAGTTTGTATTTGGAAAATATATGCTCCTGCTGGAGAGACTATACAGTTTGATATTATTGACAGATTCGATTTGCAACGCTCATATCTGTAAGTACTATATGCAAGGCTCACTTATAAGTAAGAAATGTTTGTTACTGACCATAGAATATTTGATTAATTAACAAAATTTCATCTGGCAAACAAACTACATTTCTTTTTATACATAACCTCTATGCACTTCTAAACATTTGTTGAATTGAGACAAGGCAAAAAGTTCATCGATCACCTTAGAAGTCTCTGGCTAGTCTATTTAACCAATTTACCACTCTTTTTTCTTTCTTTTCAATTAATCCATTTGCCATTCCCACCTGACACAAATCTTGTACTGGAGCTTAACAAAAACATTGTCATAAAACTTGAGGAAAATCCTCATGAATACAATAGTGAAGTGGCTGATTTAAAAAATAAGCTTATCAACTTATTTGTAGAGAACTTAGTGATGAACATCACTAAATGACTGCATCATGAACATGAGTTCTTACTTCGCTAAACAGCGTGCATCATTAATATACATTTCCTTAGTTCATAAGTTGTTCCCCATATACTTCCACAAGTTGTTGATGAATTTCAGTGAAATAATATGTTTTGCCTTCAAAATTGTAATTAAAGAGTTCATATCACAATTGTGATAATTGATGTTCAACATGTTTTACAATTTAATCTAAACCAACTAACACTTACAGTAACTTGAAACACACTGTAAACATTGTGGGGAACCTGTAGAAAATGCCTGACTCTAAAACTGCTCTGGTTTATGACTTGATCGGCAAATGATTTTTACTTAAAAATTACTCTTGGAATTTAAATAAAGAGACAAGGAACATTTATTTACCTAAATTGTCCTATTCTTTAAATTGTATAATGAATCTCTTTACTCCACTGAGTGGCGTAAAGAGTCCAATAAGTTATGATTACACCATGGTCAGAACAAATTTGCATGTGAAAAACTACATCTTTTCTGTTGTTTTTTTCCAATTTCACCACAAACTCTCAAAATGTGTTTTGAATCTCCCTTCAATAAGCCGATGTTTTATGCGCTAGAAAAATCAATGTCATTAAATTTGTTATTGTTGCATATATTGTTAAGTTCGTAAACTGATGGCTCAGATGATTTCGAAATTTGCTTTTTCCTTTTGATTTTCTCTGGTTTTGATCGACCAAGTGCAGATACAAGGCTTTGTTTTGCAGTTTTCTCTTTCCCTTTTGTCATCTGCCTAATCTCTTTTTTTAGCCCTAGTATCTTTTCTCGCTCTATTTCTAATTTGAATTTAACCTGGGTGCTGGTTAATATCTTTGAAAACTGCTTTTATGCTCTTTTCCATCCTAAGTGTTTCTTTATTCTTTCGTGATTTTTAATCCACTTATCGGGGATAACTCTAAAAACGAGTTCATGAAATCTTTTCTAGTGGAGGTAGACGGCATTGACTCAGGAACATTTGTCATATTGTTAGAACTTCAAGTAGAAAGATTCAGCCAAGACAAGCTATATGGTATTATATCAGGGCAGGGGCATTGGTGAAAGCAGTTTGATTCTCTGAGTAATTTGGAGATTCTGGAACACTCTGTACAAGAAGTGTCAATTGATATAAATATGCAGGAGAAAAATCATTTTCTTTTAATCTGTCTGTGTTCAAAGGACTCAGACAGATTCAAAGAAAATTTCAGCTAAACGAAATTCTGTTAATGCTTTCTCGACTACAGCAACTTTAATAAATGCTTGGTTCAACAGCTCTGCCAAGTCATATTCTGTATAATTCTCATGGCCACTTGAAGATAAAAAACAAATCCATTTCTATGTACAATCCATTTCTATGTACAATCCATTTTTCAGTGGTCCATAGAATGTTAAGTATAGAAGTTACATTATGTATGAGGTATCAGGAGGTAATGGCCTTTAGTGAAATGTAGCTGGAGAGGTTATTCAGATCATCCTGCATTGGCTTGGCATATTTTTGGGAGTGACTGAGCCATTCAAGAAATAATTTTGAATTAATGCAAACATTCTTTAAACACTTGTATAAACCATCTATACAGTTTCATTGTTTTCTAGCAAAGAGGATATTTGTTTTTTTTTAGGTGGTATATAGGAACCACAGCCATTTAGGCAAAAGACAGCTGTTATCGTCCTACTCCATTCACTGGAGCTTTTTACTCTTTTAGGCCCATAAATCTTTGGATCCACCTTTTGGACTTTCATTATATCAATCTCATTCATGTTGCACAAACCTTTTGGACTATCATTATACCAGTCACATTCATGTTATAGGTTCGACATGGTTCAAATGTATGTTTGTCCATCATGGTCTAAGATTAAAATAAAAATGTTTAACTTCTTCTTCATTAAACCCAGTTATTCTCTTCAAGCTTGTGCCTTCTGGTTGCCTGAGTCTGATGGAGAAGTTTCAGGTTTCTTTTCAGAAATCCATATAGCTAGTCCTAACCAAATAGCTCATTTTCTTTTTTGAAATTATTATCGTTGTAATTTTTTCAGCATATCTGAAAGCTAGCCTTTTAGTTCTTTAGGAGTTAAAACATAAACATAATTAGCATGTGGTCTTTTAATTTAATTTCGACCTGAACAGAAAATGTTTTCTTCCATAAGAGTAAATGTAGCTTTTCCATCGCAATTTTGAAGAAGGTGTTTACGCAGTGTAGACACAGTTAATTTTTTAATTTTTTTATTGTAGTTTCCTGCCATCTAAAATAAAAATAACTTAACACTTTTTATAAAAAAACATGAGGAAGAATTGTGCACACGAGACCAGTCTACCAAGCATGACTAGCCAATCCTACACTAAGTTATAACCTCAACTCATAGAACATGAAAAACAAATAACAATTAAAATGATTTCTATATATCATGAAAGCTAACACTATATTATAGATATATTCAGAATGTATGTCTCATTTAGCACTATCTGCAATAGATATTATTTACCGTCTTATTTTCCATTCACTGAAAATAAGAACAACATCACTGAAAACACAATTTCACATCTAACAAAGAACACAATGAAAATTGTCCAAACGGCTAACAGTGGCAGTAGTCGCCTAGATGGCCACTAAGTACAAGCATGTGCTTGACTTTTAAATCCCACATTAAGGGGGAAAATAAAGTAAATTACCCAACTCTCCCCTACAAAGTATATATATATATATATATATATATATATGTATATATATATATATATATATATATATATATATATATATATATATATATATGTATATATATATATATATATATATATATATATATATATATATATCTTGTGTCCCACAGAACTTGAACTATAGGAAATTCACATGATTTATTATTTCATTAATTTTAAGTACCTTCGATTGAAATTTGTAATATATATAAAACAGACGGGGAAACTACTTTATATATTGATCGCCCCACAGTTGGTGCGGCAATTGTAATAAATATAAAACCGACGGCTTTATATATTTTTATTACAACAAAATGAAGTTATTTATTATTGAATTTAAAATTGCTCGACAATAGAGCGCCAGACGAATTCTCATCAATTTAGAAAAATTGAAGTTGAATTTAATTTGAAGTCTCCGGGTCTTAAGTTCTTTTCTAAACGTACTTGGCTCATGTGATTTAAATAAAGATTCCAAGTCTTTTTCTGCTGAAATTTTACATAAGTGTTTATTAATTATTCAAACATCCTACAAATATCATCAACAAAAATCATATTTTATAATTAATATTTATTGTAAAAGTTTAATAAACAAATCCATAACTTATGTTTCCCTTTTTTAATATTTATTTATTTCTGAATTAATCAAACTTTATATTTCAAAATGCTTTCTTCAAAAAAAAATATTGTTGCAACAGGAATTTATTTCATGAAAGTTTAAGTAATTTTGTAGGTCTCTGAAGGAGATTTAATCTAGTATTAAAAGTTTCTTTTTAATTATTTTTTCCTTGAGATAATCTAATATAAAATTTTTAGATAAGCAACATGTACACAAATTAATCTAAAACATAATACAGATTTTATAATCTAATATATAATGTATAGCGTCTATACCTAAACGCCGAAATAAAAAAAATATAATGTCTGAACACGAGGAAAAACTGATGTCCAGCAAGTTGAAGTCCTATTGCTCCTTATTGGTCCTCCATTGTCCAGAAGTTGTTTCTTCAAATAGTCTAAGAATGTTCATAACCTATTAAAACGTTCTGTCTTTGTGAATTCATTTCACTACGCGGTATTCAGTTTCTTTAACACACGCGTATAGAATAATAATTTTTCTATCTAGTCCGACAGGTTCTAATGTCTTAAAAGTTCTTTATTCTTGTAATATTGATTATCAAATATAAAAGTTCATTTAAAGTATTTGTCTCACTGTTTTTTACGTTTTTTGTTAATTAAAATGTTCACAATATTACCCTTCAAATTACATGAGTCTATTGTCCACATTAACTTTTCAATTCTGTCCAAATAGGATATTATCACTTAAAACAGTCATTCCCTCTCTTTTAACGTTTTTTACTACATTGTCAAAAATCACTTTAAACAAATTCTTGATAGGTCTAACCTCGTCAAACTCCATACTCAGACTGTAAAAGTACACATCTTACTACGTCTGATCTCTAGCTTATACTCACTTATACGACTCTTTACACATCTTGTCACCTCAAAGCTGTAATAATATAAAAAGAACTGAAGGTTTATTATAAATTTAATACTTATTTTATTTATATATATAAATATATATATATATATTTTTTTTTTAAAGAAAAGAATGAAGTTATTTTCATTAAAGTTTTATTAAAAGTTTGCTCAGCTAAAGGGCGCCAGGAAGCTTTTGCTTACCAATTTAGAAAATGAATTTAATTATTTTAATCTCAGGGTGTAAGTTCTTTTTTTAAGTGTATTTACAGTGATTGTTTTGGTAGTGAATGAATACTCTTTTATCTGCTGAAATTTTACATAAATTTATTAAAATATTAGTACAAGACATTTATCAATATAAAAAATATCAAACAAATTAACTATAACTAACATCCTATCCAATTTATTTTTTTATTTCCTTTGAAGAAGGATTTTTATTTTTAAAGTTTTGAATTTAACTTTACATTGCAACAAAAATATTTATTAAACAAACAGATTAAAATATCTGTTACTTAATATTGAATTTATTTTACTTTAGAGAAAAAGAAATATGTCAATAGACATTTATTATTTATCCATTTAGAAAATGTAATTACTAAGGTATCAAATCATAAATTTTAGAGCATAAAACATATTAAATTTCACATAATACATAAATTAAGTTCTTTGTGTTAAATAACACATTTTTTACCAGACCGTTGTCGCAAAACCCATTACGCAGTAGTGGTGTATGTAACGTGGGCATCGATGATAGTTCTTTGTTCTGTCCGCGTAGAACGAGGTCCATTGAAATTACTTCAATCACACATTGCATGTTTGTGTTAAGAATGTCTATCAGCGTAATTAGTTCATTTTTTACGCTTTATGAATGTTCATCATTCGACCGTTTTAATATTGCGCGCTGAAACAGTGCGCTGTTTGGTTTCACCCGTTTATTACTTCTTTTTGACGTTATTCACAACAGAAGGTTGTAAATGGGAAATTGAACTTATTGCTATGCAATTCCAATAAACCCTTAATTTTATTCAAGTCCCACCTTTGGGGAACTGCTTGATAAATGATTTATTAACGTCCTTATTCTGCCAAACAACACAATGCCTCAAGAATGAAATACTGTCTTTAGTATTTATTCTTATATATTAGGAATCACTTTAAAATTCCTTTATTACTTTTATTATTTAATCAAAACTAGCACTTTTTTCTCTTCTTTCCATAACTTTAAAACTCACTCTCAGGGAGTGTCATTTGAAAGAGTTATTTTGCAGAATCTATTTAAAATTGTGAAATTTATGAGAGCACAAATTACTTTAAAAAACACTCTTAACTTTAAGCTGAAAACAACATAGGGTTAGTTTAAAATCCACACAACACAATGTTATTCAGAAATAAAATTTATATTTAAATTAAAATTTCTTTTTTAATTCTTTATATTAATCAAGATTTTAATTTATAAAATTTCTTAACTTGATTTAATCATAACTTTTCTTAGATTTAAAACATCTTACAAGAATTCAACATAAATTTAATATCAATGACTATTATTTCTCTAATTATTATTAAAATGAATATATCTTTACTAAATATTAAAATCAAACTTACTTTAAAATTAAAAACACATTGACTTTAAAAAGTACATACATAAAATAAAAAAGAATTTAAATTTGATAATTTTCCCCAGAAAGTTTTTTTATTTATTTTTTATTTCAAAGCGAATATTTATTCAAAATTGTAACTGTGGTACCTTGTAAACATATTTATAGCTCTTTTCGGCTCCTATAAGGCAATGCTGATTACAGTTGTTTTGGTGAAGGTTGAGGTTTAGTTGATGTCAGCTAGCAGTCCTCAGTTACGTTGAAATCGGTTGTGCTGTTGTTAAAGTTGAATGATTACAGATTGAAGATCTTGTAGTCGAGAAGTTTAAAGATGAAGTCCAAGTTTGAATCAGTGTGGCTGTTTGTTGTATCTTGCTATACCATTTGAAATGCCAGGTCGCTTCCAATAAAACAATCGGTATAGTGCTGATCACATAAAGAAGATTTTAGATGACTCTCCTTCTGGTGCTAGTTAGAGTTGTTCTCTTACTAGGAGCTAGATCAAGACTTGTTCTCCTTCTAGGAGCTGTATCAAGACTGTTGTTCCCCTTCTAGGAGATATATCAAGACTGAAGAAAAGTTCTGTTGAAATGGACCTCCAAAACCTTTTCCCTGTTCCATGGTACCAATTTCTATGAACATTTCCCTTTCATTTTTGACGTTTAAAGTTGATTAATTTGGTTTATTTCTTCAAGATTTCACTTTAGTTAGTTTTTATTATAACCCTTTTGGTTATTTTATTGTTTGTTTTACTTTAATTAGTTGTTGATTAACTAATTATTATTTAGTTTATTTGTAAATAGGTTGCCAGCACTGCCTTCGCAAAATCCAAACACTTGACTCCTCCCCTATTGTGTGGTAGGGGTTGCTACTTGTTGATTCCTGTACTGTCTGACTTTCTGGAATTTAATTTGTACACTTTCTTGAAAATTCCCATATCTCTGGTTCTAATAGGAATTCTGGAAATCTGTAAATGTCATTTTGTTCCTCTTGACTTCTGGATTCCATACAACTTTGATTTAAAGTTGTAGGATGATAACTTTCTAAGATGTACCCTTTTTAGTTTTTCATGATTTTTTCTTTGACCAACTTTTGATCGGTTCCGAATTTTTTAATTCTTCTTTTTGGTTTTTGTAGCCTCTGCCTTAGAAATGAAGGAATTCTTTACGTTTTTCATTTATTTTCATTTTCTGATAAGTTATTCATTGTTGAACTTTGTCGATTTTTTGATGGTCAAAAACCCCCCAAAAAATTAATTATATATGTACTTATTTTGGTATCATTTTATTATGTCACATATCCTTAACCTATTTCCATTATAAAAATTTTAACTTATTATATAGACAAAATTTTAGTTTTTTGTCTATGCATGTTTTTTGCAATAACTATTAAACTATTTGGGTTAATAAACATTTTCTTGTATTTCCTATGCTAAGCAGTTATTCTTTATCGTATTATGCTTTTATATTCAAAATTTAAACAATTTAAAATTTAACATAGGAGATTGCATGTAAATAATTTTTGTAACAAAGTTGAATC
This sequence comes from Aphrophora alni, assembly GCA_963513935.1. Taxonomy (NCBI): domain Eukaryota; kingdom Metazoa; phylum Arthropoda; class Insecta; order Hemiptera; family Aphrophoridae; genus Aphrophora; species Aphrophora alni. The sequence continues at coordinate 37,899,056 of OY740765.1, read as the reverse complement.
ATATTATTTAATCCAGTCTGGACTTGTAATGTCACGTGATCAACGGAGCTATTGTTCTCAGTCGACCTGTTGGCTCATGTTAGCCAGCTGTCTCTCACCCCAATTCCCTTACGCTTTGAATGTTTCATTTATTAATGACATTGACAAAACTTTTAAAATTCTACTTTCCTTCATATTAAACTAATTTTTTCAGTGCACATTATTAATTATTTATGGATATTACCATTTATTTATGTATTCTTGCTATTTATTATATTTTAACTAAAATTTTATGTTTTACAAAAATTTTGTTTTTGGAACGATTTTGGTGAAAAACCCAAACTGTTTCAGCGCGCCACCGTCTATTGTCCTAATTTGCAACACGCTATTTTTAATAAACACTTTTTCTGTTCAAATCAATCTAATCATTTTAACACACTCGACTGTACTGTTCAGATTACTCTGCATTTTGATTAGTTCGGTACAAGTTATTGTCTTAAAACTTCAAAATCGAATCAAACTTTACACTACACCTTGTTCCTCCAACTTCTCAACTAAGACTTTTTTAGCACCACCATCACCTACAAACTCTCGACTAAGACTGATTTTAGAACGCATGGTGAATTTCTATTTCCTGTTGGTCCAGGGTTCACAGCCTTAGCAACAAGGATTGTCCGACAATTCCCGCTGACGCCGTGATAAGATTTCTCGCATTTCACTGCATACACTGTTCATATTACTGACATGACAACGAGTTCCTTTGACTAATTTTACAGCACACACAATGTATTTAATTTATTTATTAAATACAGCTAATATTTTATACATTGTTATTTACTATAGTTTGGAAATCTAGTTAATTTAATTTCCCTTACTTTAAATTATTATTACAAGTCATGTTTTCGACTCATTTACCCCCTCCCAAATTAATTTAAAACGATTCCCAGTTACTTTTACTATTCAATTTAAAATAACACTTTTTTAGGTATTACAAAGCTCCTTACTCGACTGACTGAAACCACGAGATTTTTCGTGCCGCGTTTCCTCCAAAAAATCCTTGACACATCATTTTATCATACATTATTAAAAATCACATTTATATGGTTTTCCATTAAAACATTCATTATACAATCATATTAAGACTAAATATTGTACAAAATTATTTTCTTTGATGCTTTTTGCTAATAATTTACAGCTTTCCTTACTTAATTTTACTACAGTTGCATACGCTACGACCAATCAGAATCCTCGACCTATTCCTGAATAGCCAATCACATCGCTTGTTTTAACCCCATTGTTTTACTATGTTACAAATTGGTGTTGTTAAATTCAGATATTATTAGAAAAATTGTTTATACATGAATAAATATCGGTTTCAATAAATTTTAAGTCATATTTAAAGAAAGAATCATTAAAATAAAGATATTGGTTGATTAAAGTAGTTTAATTGTGTTAAATGTTGAGTTTAGATTTGTTGTTGTCTTGGGCTAATGGTTAAAGCATCGGACTTGCCGGATGAAGGTAACATGTTCAAAACCTTGCCTCACCTAATTTTTTTTTTTACTTTTATTGGTAATTATTTTTTACTTCCCACTTTTATACATTTTTTATTATTATTGAAATTTTATTGGTTTATTATTTTCTATCCTAATTGATTTAATTTATACAAAATAATATACAATAATAATATTTAAACAGAATAATGATTTTAAGGCTATACTATAGTGGACACAGTTTCAATTCAATTCAAAGTACATTTGCCAGAATGACTGGAGATAGAAAAATTCCATGTATGTCCATTTTTTGAAGAGTCATTGAAAAATTCCAGTCTTCAGGTTCAGTTAGGATTACTATTGATGATCAGGTTATTGAATGTCGTTTGGGACTCGAAGAAGAAACTGAAACTGTATAAGCTGCAGTAAACCCTAACATATCTTAAAAAAAAATTGAAAATGAAACAGGAGTGTCAAAATCTATCTCTCATCAGATTTTGCATCATGAGTTCAAGTTATAAAAGTTCAAGTCTTATAAATTTCATAGACATCAAGAACTGCTATTAAATAATCCTGACCGTCTAATTAATTTCAGTGAAAGGGTTGTGGAAATAACCAATTTGAGCAGGGATTTTTTAAAAAGAATTTGTTTTACTGATGAATCAACATTTAAGTTACATAATGAACCAAACATGCAAAATGTTCGAATCTGGTCGAGAGACAACCTGAATGAAATTGTAATAACACAAACTCAATATTCACAAAAAGTAAATTTTGGATTGGCATATTTGAAGACAATATCATTGCCCCCATATTTATTGCCAATCTAACGGGTGAATTGTACTTACAATTATTAGAAGAGGTAGTGATACCAACAATAAGAACGTTTCTGGGAAATGTACACTAAATTATTTCCTACCAAGATGGTTGTCCAGCGCATGGTACTAGAGCTGTATGTAAAATATTAATTGTTACATTCAGGGAATGGATTGGTAATTGAGGTACAATACTGTGGCCTGCTAGATCTCCTGGTTTGGCCCTCATGAATTTTTTCTATGGGGTACTTTAAAAAAAATTGTAAAAAAAAGATATAGAATAGTTGATGAATTGAAGGAAGCATTAAGGACTAAATGTCATAAAATAAATGCTCGATATCAATCTAATGTCCGCAAAGTGTTCTACAACAGGTTGCATTATTGTCAGGAACGAAATGGTGAATTATTTTAACATCTTTTATAAGACTCTAATAAGATTGTATTCCTAATAATAATTGTTTACAGTTTGAAGAAAATATATATTAGTTTCTTTAAAGTTTACTTGAGGCCTATTATTTAAAAAACATAGTATTTAGTTATTAATAATTATAAATAAATATTGAGCTTGATATGTGAGATAATATTAGATAAAAAAAAAACTTTAACACAAGATCTCACAAAAATTACGTTTACTTAATCAAACACATTTCAATGACAAAGTCGCCATCCCCAATGATACATTTGCTACAATTACTTTACTTTACTTTATCCAACGCCATCCGTCCTTGGCAGTTCGGCCATTAGACGATGAGCCTCCCAGTAGCGTGTTGCGATGTCATCGGGCATGTTCGTGAGGTTGGTGCATGTCATATAGTGAAGGGCGTCCATTCGGAAGGACTGGCAGAGAGGACAGCAGTCATTTGGGGCCAGGCCAATTCTGTGCAGATGGGCCTGAAGGTAGTCGTACCCAGTCGTTGTTCTAAAGAGAGCAACGGCAGTGGATAACTAAACTATAACTCAGAGTTAAGTAAACGTGATTTTTGTGAGATCTTGTGTTCAAGTTTTTTGTCATTAAAAATTATGATAAAAAGATATTTTAAATTAGAATTAGTTTTTAAAGTAATGAGGAGTTAATAGAAATAAAAAAATATACAAAACGAAGTGGGAAGTGAAAAATAATTTCCAATAAAAGTTTAAAAAATAGGTGAAGCAAGGTTTTGAACATTTTACCTTCATCGTACAAGTCTGATGCTTTAACCTCTAGTCCATGACAACAACAAATACTGAACTCAACATTTAATTTAATAAACTACACTAACCAACCAATATCTTTATTTTAATTATTCTTTGTTTAATTATGCTTTAATTTTTTAAATTTATTAATGCATAAATAATTTTTCTAATGATTTCTATACGTAACAACACCAATTTCAATCGATGGTACTTAAAATTAATGAAATAACAAAAGATCGTGTGATTTCCTTGTAGTTCAAGTTCTGTGGGACACCCAGTATATAACAACAACAAAAAAATCATTTTGAGTAGTTAAGCTTTATTTTTTTATAAATCATAAATACTTTTTTACTAGAAACTAATATAAATAAAAATTAAAAATGCTCTTGATGGTTTTTGATCAGCTCTTGTAACAAAATAATTTTTTTCAAAAATAACAAATAAGTATTAAAATATATTTCTATTATTGAATTGTTAATCAAATTTGAGGTTATTGAATGAATTTGTCATAATATCCTCTTTAATTACTAGTGTAATTAGCTTCTCAAGTTTGAGTTTACCAGTACTTGATTCTGAATGGTGTAGGTAGAAATGTTACTTGAAAAAGAGGTAAGCCTTAAACAACTTGCTTAAATATATATATAACTTCTCCTTATATATTTACATTCCCTTTCATTGTGCACAGAGTGCAACAATGTGTACAGACATAAATGTTTGATCCTTGACATACTGACTTCAAAACATTTGAGTCTACAAATTTTCTCATTTGTCAAATGAATGTTATTAATCTTTGGCCAATACATTTTGAAGTAATGCCCAAAAGTTGGTTTCTTGGGCCATGTAGGAAATGTTAAATTGTATTGGTAGATCAAGGGGTCTACCCAATAGGGTAAGTTTGTTTAAAACAGTTTTTACACAGGTTTTATAATCTTCGTAATTGTGTATATCACTATTTTCTTGGCTACCCCCTAATAAGGCTCAGAGATGTGTAGTGTATATTAAAGTCTTTACTAGTGTCAATGTACAAGCCTCGAGCCTGTACTTATGTGAAGCAGCTTCCACTTGTTTCGCTAGTGTTAGTGACATAGCCCTGCCAAATCTCATAATTATATGAATTTCACATTTCCTTGAGGAAGTCCATGTTTGAAATTACATTTATGACAATAACTTCACTATTTGTCATTGTAGAGAGGTGGGGTTGATACAGTTACAGTCCATTCCACCAGCCGTGTCACCTGACGGATTAGAAAACCCTTCCTCTCGCTCAAGCACTCACGAGTGCCTGGGTCTGACCGGCCCGGCCAGGCAAATGATTCATACACTGGGGCGCCCAGTAAGAAATTGCTGATTTGATAAATCACAAATTTTAACTAATTTAAATGGAATATTTGAAATCTTTGTTTAACTTAAAAGAAAATGACACTAAACACGACATTATTATGATAATACAGTAGACTCTCATAAATCCGGACTATTGTGGCGGACGGCCGATCCGTATTCCGAAAAATCCGGATTTCCTGGAGTCGGAGATAAGTCGGCCGCGGTCCGATACAAGCGGTGATAAGCCGCACATGCAATCGCTACCGGCCTGTGCCGATACACAAGGACACTTGTGTTACATTCTGACACATTAACTAATGGTACTGTTACTGTAATGTACATAATACTGTACTGGACTGCAACTACGTAAAATACAGGGTAGGGCATGTCAATACCTTACCCCTCCTCAGCCGCGCGGAAACTTCCACTGCCCATGAAACATTACAAAATATGTCATTCATGCAATGCGGAAGATCGTGTGAAAATTGAAGGCTCTAAAGCGGTAAATTGTTATTAAAAATAATTTTACCGTCCGGTCCGGATTTTCGTGATCTGAATTTATGAGAGTCTACTGTATATGTATATAAACGTATGGATTTATTTTATTGACGACACTTAAAATGCTATTTTTTTTTCTAAAAGAAATCTCTTAGTCCCTTAATTGGTAACAATACGGCATGTTGTTTCGACTCATTACTATGCGTATATTATCATATTCATGTCGTGTTTGGTGTCATTTTCTTTTAAATTCAACGAAGATTTCAAATATACCATTTAAATTTGTAAAAAAATTAACGGAGATTTCAAATATACCATTTAAATTTGTTAAAATTTGTGTTTGATCAAATTAGCAGTTGCTTACAGGATGCCCCAGTGTATGAGTCATCTACTTGGCAGCCAGGCCAGCTGCATTTGTGTGTGTGTTTGTGTGTGTGTGTGTGTGTGTGTGTGCGTGCAAGGGTCTCCGGATCCGTCAGGTGGAATAGGGTATACATGCAGAATTGAATTTTTTTTTTTTACGTATGAACAAGAATCATTACAGACGGATTCACTTATTTGGTTCCTGAGGTGATGAAATGCGAAGATCTATCGAAAAAATGGAGGTAAAAATTGTTGATTACCAAACTTTGTACATTGAGTAAGTAAAAATAATAATTACAATGAACAATTTAGAATGTAAAACTTGATTAACCTGCTTTCGTGTTATGTTGGGTTTTGTTTTCTCTTACATTATAAATGTAATGCTGGTTTCAGATGTGAGAAAGAGTATGTAGAACTCCACAACGGAGGGACAGAAATGTCTCCAATGATTGGAGAAAGATTGTGCAACAGAAAACCTTCAACTTTAAGTACAACTGATAACATGTTGTATGTAAAATATTTCACTGATGTCAATAATCCAAACAATGGATTCTCTGCAAATATTAGAATAGGTAAACCAGCTTTGTTGTTGATTATATTTTAAATTTAACACATATGTTGTTTATAATTTATTTATACAGTATGGGGCATATTTATAAGGGTTCTTTATTAGGATTTCCTTAAGAAACACTTTACTGTTCTTTTACACTAAGACATCCCTTAACTGAAATCACTCCTTCATATCCATTATTAAGTTATCCTTTATAAAGTCAGAACCAATGAGAGTTCAGTGATCGCTAACAGAAAATTGTTTCTTCATCGCTAAACAGCTGTCATCTGCTGTTTATCATTGATTTACCATGTATTAGTATGTTTTGATTTATTTTTATTCATGTGATAATGAATTCACAATCACAAGGAGAAAGATCAGAAAAGAGGAAAAGCACGCTATAATCCAGACAAATAATTATTAAAATATTTGGTTAAAAATATAAAATAAAAACAAGAATAAAACCACAGGCAGTGTAATGTTGAAGGAAAAATGACTTATATTCAAATACCAATTAAGCATTTTGCTATAATTGTGTACCTTACAATGAGAATGTTCTAATTTCAGTATTTTTATTTTTTTCCATGCAATGTTATTTAACATTGTCTGCAATATCTCTCATTTCTGCTACAGTTATATCATAAAAATTTAAACGATCCGTTTATTTTATTTCCACATTTTATTGAAATTGGAGCATAGAATAATATGAAAATATTATATCAAAAAATGTATTGTTTAACATTTTACAGATTTGATCTTCATCTTAAAAATCAAATGTCTTTTCGGCGTCACTCGGGTATCTTCTTATTATTTGTGGTAGCACCATATTTATACATACATAAGGAATTTTCACAATATATAATAACAAACTAGGCCTGCCGTTCAACAATGTGGTTAAGTGAGGTTTATAGTAGGTCTTTGATACTAGGTTAAATTGGTATGGAACTCCTTCGTATTTTCTCTTCCTTAATAGTAAAGATACTTACATAAAATGAAAGATCATTAATAAGGAAGGCCTAAGGAACCACTGTAAAGGAGACCTTAATCAAAGAAAATCCTAAGGAACATTCATAAATACTGCCCTATAATTTGAAATTTTTTTAACTCAAAACACCCATAGAGACGTAGAGTATTTGTTTTAATCCTTTCTCACATATAAGTAGATGTGATGGATAAAAAAATTGGTAATTTTTTTTACGAATGTCTTTAAGGACAAAAAGTTGTTTTTGGAATAATGTCTGTCTGGCATCTGTTGTATATGTTACAGCCTAAACTTGTGGACTGATTTTAATTAAATTAGTTAAGTGGGAGTATTTTGGCCATATCTCGAGACTTTTTTTAATAACTTAATAAAATAACAGCTGTATGAAAATTTTACAAAATTACAATTTTCTCAATAACAATTTTTGAATGATTTTTTTTAAAGTTTATTTTAGTTTGAATCAACAAAACCAAATGTATTGGTCGCCAACTCTACAAAAATGCTGGTTCGTAGGTTATCGGTAAAAAGTGACAAAATTGATCATATGGTTGTTATAAAATTTGTAATTTGACAAAATCATTTCTACCAATTTCATTCGAATTTCAGTGAAATATGAAGATTAAGGACATAAGCCGATGTATAAAATCGCAAGTAAAAAAACATGACGGTTCAGGAATGAAGGACATAAAACACAAATGAACCTTGACTGCCATCTTTAAAAACTTGATTTTAATCAAACGCTGAGGATGTGTTTATGGTACAAACAAAGCAAGTTTAGGCCATTTAAATAATCATGTGAATATATATATATATATATATATATATATATATATATATATATATATTCAAATTTGGCATCTATGATTCATTTTCACTTTTTGTTTGACAACTATATTGAACTGTATTTGTGTCAAAAATCAATGTAGAGTTTTTTTCCTGGTTTGAGGTCTCTTAGTAAAAAAAAAGTGGTTTTGGAATGATAATTGTTGTCTGAGCTCTACCGCCAAAATACATTAAACGAATTTAATCTAATTTTATACGTAGGCCAGGGGGATAGCTAGGGTGGTCCAATGCACTAGAACCACTGAAGTCAGGGACTTCAAATGAGGACTCCTAATAAAGTTGAGATTTCTGTTTAAAAAGATTTTAAAGGTATCCGTAGTAAGAAATTTTGTAACAAATTACACGTCAACTGAATATTTAATTAAGGTTATTCTTTATTATTGTAACAATTGCGTGTTATAGAATTATTTTGATAAAAACAATTAATATACTAGTAGGACAGTGGTTGACTAAAAAGGATTCGAGATTCATAGTTCATGTGCAATTTATTAACCAAAGGAAGCACTCAAAACTTTCAGATTTTTTTACTGTTGGTATTTTAGTGTAAAATTTTAGAAAACATAAATAATAGAACACTATAAGCAGAATTTCTAGTTATAGAATGCTGCCTATGACCTTTTGGGTAAATGCTCTTTTAGAGTTAAATGACATTCGAGGATCTTTCAATTTATTAATTGAAGATGCAGCCAAAATCTGATCGAAATGGGGAATATCGACTCAGTTTTCAAACAAGAGTCACTAAGGGGAAAAGTCACTTTGATGTGCTTTGTGAAGATCAAAGGCTCACTAACCCAAAATCATGTTTTAAGGTGACAATATATTATCCCATGATTGATACTATATATGTTTACAACAACAACTGGTTCAAGGGCATGAATTCATTAGTAGAGGCATATAAGTTAATTCAACCCCCTTTTTTTTATTCTTCTATTGATGATTAACTGGAAAAAGAAACTGAAAATTTTGCAGAAACCTTTTCTGACAACATAACACCCTTGTTTAGATCACAAATATTATCAGTTACAAGTTCCTTCAGATCTAGAATTTAAAACATGACTGATGTGAAACAGCTTCAAAACAGAGTCCATGGTTTATGTTCACATTTTGATTAACAACTACAGAAATGATATTTTTAGTGATGATTAGTTTTGTTTTGTTTGTTTGTTTTGGGGATGGATGAGTAAAAAAGTTTGTGCAGTGATTTTGCACCATTTATTTTAAGTAAGCTAGAACCTATGATGATGGAAGACTTCATTAATCAACAAAATTTCAACTGGCAAAACAAACTAAAAAAGTTCTTTATTTTTTTGTATAATCTCCATAGAAATCAAAGTATTATTTAGACAAAACAGAAGCTTGTTGTCCCTTTATTATGATTAATTCTAAAAAGTATGTCACACATCCAGTTAATTATTTTATAACTGATTTTAAATCTTTTGTTTTTCTGTTCCTCTGTATCTACGAAAAATCTTCTTTTGCTAGAACTTAGTAGAAACAATGTAATATCTTTCATTTATCATCTTTTTTTATTGTGTACTGGCTATCTAAGGACCATGTAAATATTACATCCTCTCAACTCCTTACTTCTTTCCTTTCCTACTCCATCTCCCTTATTTTCTCGATTGTAGTGCTTTTTTCTCTTCTGTCCATTTTCTGTTGTTGAACTCTTGTTTTGTTCCCACAAAAACCTTTATTTTGGAAATTTGTTCCCCAAATTGTTTTCTATTTAGCCAGTCTTCATCTGTAATTTCAAGTTTGTAAAGTTCTTCTCTCACCTACTTAACCTCCCTACCCTTTCATGCTCGTACTTTTTCAAATATTTGTTTGTTAATTTTGGTGGGATTCATTCGGACCATATAATTTGAATAGTATATGTCTGATTGTGATTTCAAGTCTTCCAGTTTTTCGTATATTTCTTTGTTTGATTTCAGTCTATAGCCTGCCTTCTTTATTTTTGGGCTGTAGATTCTTCTCAGTGTCTTTCTTTTGATTTTGAGTATGCTTCCCAAATTGGTCAGGTTGATGTTTCTATTCCGTACAAGATTACCGGTCACTCCACAGTGTTGTAGGGACAATTTTTAGTAGCAAAGTTCAATTTTCGATTTTGAGTTTTCTGGCTTCTTTCACCATTTTATCGTCAATTCTGCTAAAGATTTCTCCTAGATGACTTTTATTGGTCTATATTTTGTTTTCAGCATCTTCTGGTATTTTTACAGCTGGTCATCATTTCTGTTTTTAGGGGGAAGGAAATTTGTAACCCTGCTTTCATGGCTATTTCTTTCAAGCAGTTAATTTTGGCGATTGCTTCTTGTTCTGTTCTTCGAGAAATACTAAATCGTCTGTGAAGGTTAGGCACTTGATTTATTGTTCCAATTTTTAGCTCCAATTACTATGCTGGGGTCGTTGCTTTTCCAAAATTTTCTCATAATTTTCTCCATGAAATATTGGCAAACAGAATTTATTATTTTTTGTTGTTCACAATTTTTTTTTTTTTTTTTTTTTTTTTTTACAAGTGTCAATACATTAAAGATAGTTTACTAAAATATAATTAAAACAGAAAATATATAACTACACAAAATAAAACAAATGAAATTCTAATAGTAGAACAATAAATAATACCAATTAGATAATAAAATATTACAAATATAATTAACAATAACGAAGAAATATGTATTGGACACAGTGAGAACAATATTTATTGTTCGCTATCCACAGCAATCACAAACAAAACTCATCCACTGAATACATGCTCCTTAGTAACAACAAATGTTTCAATTTAGCATTAATTGGCCATTTTGTGTTTTTAAAACAAAAAAAAACATACTTTTGGAAGTAGATAAATGAAGATTTGGTATACACTTTTTTTATGTAACCTTTTACCAATATTCCAAAAAACCAAGACTTTATATTATACATTATAAAAATAATGGATGTTTAAAATGTTAATCTTGAAAACCATTAACGTTAGAAAATATTTATAAGAAACAAAAGATTTTCCTCTTGCAACGAAAGACAAAATACTTATTTTTTTTTTCTGTAGGTCAAAAGATAACATAGTTTTCAACAAACAAAAAACTAAAAACATATTTATTGATAATTGTCTACAATGCCCAAAGTTAGCTTAAACCAAAATATTATGGAATTATGATAATATTTTGAAACATTTTAATCCATTACACAGAAATGTACCAAAAATTAAAATATTCCCCTTAACACATTCACTGCTGAAAATAAATTGATAATATATCTTGTGTGCTAAAATTTCTTTATCTCAAAACTTATTATTAGGCATATTTAACTGAAATATTATCATAATTTTTCAAAATTTTGGAAAATACATGTTTTATGTCATGTTATAATTACGGTGGACTGGTCCGCCACGCGCATCACACTGATTGAGTTTGTAGCGTTTTATATTTTTATACCAAAATATAGTACCTAAAAACGTGAGCTTTAATTTTTGTAAATAAACTAAAACAATCTAAGGAACAAACAATCTGTATTTCATCAATTATTTACATAAACCTTTAGTTTTTGTGATAAATGTCAAAACATTTCAATATGCACAGTCCAGGTTTACCAGGGCAAGCCTTACACAAATATGTTGTGTTGGTCCTCTTCCCATTTTTAGAACAAACTCTACACCGTTTTGTTAAACATCTGTTGCTGTTTGGTCGAAATCCATGCTTTGAGGGGGTAGTTCTACATTCCTTGGAAGATCATGTTGCGGTGCTTCAGATGCTGTAAGTAGAGCTTCAATGACTTGCAAACGATAATCATAAAGAGACAACCTTTTGCCAATTCTATTCATATTGTACAGTTGGTGACTATTGATCATTATCATTTGAAGGAGATGGACAAATATTTTCTTGTTCCACTTTAATGTTTTACGTTATGAAGGGTAGTAGCACATCATCTGGTCTGATCTGTCCACTCCCTTCATAAAGGCATTGTACTTCACGATGGGAAGTGGTTTGAAAACAGCAACACCTCTTGCATTGTTAAATTGAACCAACTCATTTTCATACTCATTTGATATATAAATACATCTCTTTTATCTCTCCACTTCCCAACCATAACGTTATCACATTACCGGGCAATTGTCTCGCATTTTCTCAGTTTTTGTTATTTTACCACTTCAGGATTATGCTTTCTATCATTTCGAAGGGTCCCTGTGCAGTACGTGCCTTTAGCAATTAGTTTGGCTGCAAGTTGAAAACTGTTGTAGTAGTTATCCATGTACAATGCATGGCCATTATCAAGTTTCCCCTGCATTAGATGTAGTACTACATTCGCTGTATGTCCTTTCCCACCTATATCGCCTAACACTCCACAGTACACTAGAAATTTCAAAATAAGGCCATGGGATTCTGTCAACGTGTACAGTTTTATTCCATACTTATGCTGCTTTCCTTTGATGTACAAGCGGCCTCTCCATAGCACCATACATTCATCTAAGGAAAGTTCTTTAGTGGGATAATATATAGACATCATTTTATTGTTAAAATAATCCATGAGTGGTCTAATTTTATGTAACCGGTCTGGATTCTTTTGGGAACTTGCTGCTCTATTATGGGAAAAGTGTAAACATCTCTGAATAATAAGAAATGGATCTCTGCTCATAAACTGAGAAAAACATGTTAGGTTGAATAATCTATGTCTCTTCCAATAGTCTTGCTGTCGATTAAGTTTTATTGTTCCTGTATGTAATACTAATCCTATGTACAATGTAAATTCTGGCACTGTTAAGTCTTTCCAACGCTTGATTCGAGAATCAGGGGTGTTCTTGAGATCAGATTTTAGTTCGTTGGCATACAGATTTGTTTCGCGAACAACACTTTCCAAAAAAGTAACGTCAAGTAACAAATTGAAGTAATCAATTGGCTTACCTTCACCTGGTATTGGTACTAAAAGTCCCGTATATTTTACAAAAGTTATAGGTTTCATACCAGCTATAGAAATTGACCAAACAGGAGGTGTGACATCATAATCTAGGCTTCGTCCTGTGAGTCACTTTCCGTATCAAATTCCTCATTGTCTGTGACACTATTACACTTAATTTCAGAATCCGAATCACTAAATTCCATATCAACAAATTTTGAAGTACCTGGTCTGATAATATCAGCCATTGTCAAAGTAAAAGACCAATCAAAACACAAAACTTACACAACTATATAAAACACTGAAAATAAATTAAAACTACAAACTAAATTAAAAAAACTTGTGAATATAGATGTCAGTAACACGCTAACACAGAATAAACCACTTGCCACGAATACGAGAAGTATACTGTAGGAATTGTTTTAGGTGGGGAAAATGGCAGCCCGGTCCGCCATGCGCATTGTAATTGGTGCCAGTGTAGCGGACCGGGCCGCCATCAGCAGTGAATGTGTTAACAGTTTTAAAATGGTGACTAATGTTTTAATACTAATGTAAATATTTTATAGCTTTATGTTGATAACTTTGTTATTGTTTTGAACAATGGAATAAATAAAGAATTTGATTTTTTATTAAAAGAGAAAAATCTTCTTTTTTTTCTAGTGAATATTTTGTAATTGGTTTTCTAGATATTCAACCATTTTAAGCCTTGTAAACTTTCACCATATAACTTTTCAGTCAATATCTTATCTACTCAAAAGAAATAATATTTTTTGTAAAGATACAAAATGGCCAAAAGATGGAAAATTAAGCGTTTTTGAACTTTTTTCATCTTATTTTTAGCTCTAAAACCAGCACATGATATATTTCCTCACTGCATAGAGTAATTACAGCATGAGCAGGAAGTCTTTTGTAAATGTTCAATCTATGTTGATTATACCTAAAATCCTTCTTTATTATTGTTATAGAAATCTTGTATAGGTAATATAATAATACTTGAAGTATATAACCTACATGCTTGAGAGTATTAGGATATTTAGAGCCATAATTATTATACTCATAAATAATTAGTTTGTGAAACTTGAGGGAAAACCTTTATGCAGTTCATCAATAGTGAAGTGTCTATTTTCACGAATAAGCTTATTCAATTTGGAAAGGTGTTAAAATTTATTTATAAACCTATTCCCTCTCTAATGAAACAAATAAAACTAACAGTGTAATGTCTTATTTTTTATAGAAAGTACTCGTTCTCTAATTTTTGTTGTTGTAACAATTAAATAATACAGTTTGCTTTCTTGTAAGGTACTTGCGGAGGAACAATGTATGTGAATTTCTGGTTGATTGGAAATAAAATCAATTCTCCAAACTATCCAGATTCATATCCTGTCAATTCTAACTGTACTTGGAACATTATTAGTCCAGAAGGAACATCTATAACATTTAAGTTTACAGAATACAAACTTAGAAGTGCATTTGGAGGAACATGCACAGAGAACTGTGATTACTTGAGGGTAGCAGAGATTGATCCATTGGATCCGTTAACAGGTAGCCTACTATTAAGTTTTAAATGTATTGATTTACTCTTATAGATTATGACAATTCTACTCTTTCAATGTAGACTCTCTATTGCTAATTTTTGAGCTCAGTTACACATAAATGATTTCTTGTATCCAAATATATATATAATAATCTAGCTTTGCCCGCATTGAAATCTAGCTTTGTGTACATATCCATGATCTATGTAAGCGCCCACGGAATACACAATATTTGGCAATAATATAATACATTATTTGGCAAAAAGAACTTTTTTTAAATTATAGACATACAGTACAACCTCGTTAAGTCGGCTCCCTTTAAGTCGGATCTCTGGGTAACGCGGACCGGTTTGCAATAAATAAATATTAATATAAAATATGCATTTTGGTAGCGCTATTGCTTTATACGAGCGCATAATTATAGCATATTGCACAGTGATCGTGTTTCCGCCGAGTTCATGCAACCGAGTTTGTTTGTCGTGACTGTACATCTGATGCCTAACTGTATGTGTTATACATTAGATGTGTTTGTTGTTTTATTGTGATGAGTAAATATTTTTAAAGTGTTTTTCTCCGTAATAAAGGAAATTATTGTAAGTACAGTATGTATATTTTCATTTTTTTTGTATTTTCTGCTCTTTCTCCGGCTACCACGATTTTTGTTATGTTGGATCAGCCGCGGTCCTGGCTGGTTCGACTTAACGAGGTTGTACTGTACTGAGTGTAAAATATTTTACTCTAAAAATGTCACTATTCACAGATAATTTGCACCTTCATCTATATAATGACATTTTATCCAAAACAATTTAGGTTTTGGATAAGGTATCTATTTTGGTGAGTTTTGATTTAAATTAGGCCTACTTTTTGCAAATTTGTACTAAAATCTTGAAAATTTTTTTTTTTTTTTTAGAAAAAATTCAAAATAAAGAATTTTATTAGACATTTCTTTTCAAAATTAAATTGTAAAACTTTTTTATATCGAGTTTTAAAATCAAAACACTTATTTTTATGTTATATATGAGTATTTTTTCGACTTTTAGATAATGTTACAGACATTTTTGATTTTTTATATAATGATTCCAATATATTTACCTTAAAAAATTTCCTCATTTTAAAAATCAATTCAATTCACCTTTCTTTAATAAATGCTATATAACAGTTCAGGTTTTGAAAAAGTATTTAATTTTAGTGAATTTTTGAAAATATGCTTACAAGATGCACAATAACTGTTTGGTCCTGCATGGCCATTCTAGGGTTAAAATTTTTAATTATTAGAACCACTTTTTCTTGAGATAATTCATGACAATTCATGTACAACCTATTTTCACCTCTAACTGTTGTCTCATTTTATCAAAAATCTATACAACCGTATATGATCTATCTTACCAAAATGGAGATGTATTTAGAATAGAACATTAGTCAATTTGATATAGGGAAGTTGAACCTCTCTTGGCTATGTTATATTGGCAAAATTTATAACCCCTTTTCTTTGAAATTTTTTGTTAGGGAGTTGAAATTTGTACATCTTTTAGAATTGTTTTAGGAAGTTACAGATATACAATGGTTCTTATATTTCAACATTTCTGTAAACTAGAATTTTTACTGATAAGATTAATTTTTATTGAAAAATGTATATTCATATATTATTAATAGAAAATATATTTTTTACTTTATTAAAATAAAAATATATCTACATATGTTACATGTTATTTTGACATTGTATACAAATTTCACAAAGAGATATCTTTAGTAGTTAAAGTTTTAAGATATTCAGCTTTAGAGTCCAACGTTAAAGAAATATACATATTTCTATATACACAATAAAATCATCTTGGGAGTACTGATTGTTTAAGTCGTCTTCAACTGCAAGGAGTTTCCTCTTTTTCTTTGAACTGGCTTCTTTTATCATTTCTTCAGCAATGTTAATGTGTAGTTCTCAAAGTCTTTCACATCAAGCTCCTGCAGGATTCTTTGTCTCCTCACATTACCATCATTGAATGTAACCTCACTATCCCACACAACAATTTTTAAAGATTTCATCCCTACAAATATGCCTTAGGTATGTGAGTCCACACTACAATGTTGGTGAATTCAATAATGCTTTTTGTTTTTCTGTGCAAACATTTCTTCAATAGATTAAAGGTCAGCTATGAACTTGTAAATAAGCTTTATTTCCAATAATACAGTTTCTAGTATTGAATTTTTATGACTATAAATATAAAACTATTGCTTATGCACAACAACAAAAATAATAATTCAATATCATTTATATAGTAATAATACCTATCATAGTGATAAAATAATTATTCTTATCTCCTACTGATTCTAGATTTTGTCGTGCAGATATTGAAATATATTATTATATTGAAATTATTATATATATTATAACAAAAAATACTTTTACTAAAATAAATACAGTAGAGTCTCGCAAACTCGGCACTCGATAACCCGGCAGTCCGGATTACTCGGCGACCCTGACGGGAAAAAATATATTGCTAAAAACAGCGATGTTCGTAAAAGTTCGGCAGATCCCAAAGCGAGCTTTAACTTCGATCGCTCGAATCGTTGATGGTACTTTTCCCACGTTAAACTCGTCATAAAGCTTTTTTACAGATTCCCCTCTGTCAAGTCTTTTTAACACATTTAACCGCGTCTCAATCAAAACCAACACAAACTTCCATTTTCGTAACTCGCTCATTTTTATTTACTGTATATACTGTGCGTAGATCATAACCAGTCAAAGAAAACTGAAAAAAATTTATATATTTTCCATAATGTATACTAAATTGATTCGTGGAAAAAAAGCGGCCCATCAAACATTTTTGCAGGTGTATGTCTTCTATTCCGACGGGTGCTAATGCCGCGGTGTTTTTACGCCGCCGACAATGTGATACCACTATTGACAAAATCGTTTGACTCGCCGCTTTGGTGCCACGGTGTTTTTACACCGCTGACAATGGAATACCGCTATCGACAAAGTCGTTTGATATTACCGCCTCTTTGGTGTTTCAATTACAATTTATTTTTTGCCCTTATTCCCGATAACCCGGCATTTCACAAACTCGGCACACTTCCGGCCCACATTACGCTGAGTTTGCGGGACTATACTGTACTTTGACACCTGTAGATTTTAACTTTGTATAATTTAATTATAAAATTAAGTTTAAAATCATTTACAATAAAAAAACCAATTGTGGTCCAAATTTGATGCACTTAATAAATTATACAATTAACGTCTTAATCTACGACTTATTCTAAGTACATAGTTAAATATAAGTTACTTATTCTACAATGTCTTAATCTAAAATAAAGAAATAAGAGTGCATCAGAATTTTTACTTTTAAATTTTTTACTTTTAATTATTTTTATAAAATGTTCCGGCTAACTGAAATTTATTATTTATTAATTTTATTTATTTTCTCTTTATGGGTTCGTTAGGTTCTTTGGTGACTATAATTTATATATAAAATAGAATTTGGTGGTAGTTTGTTTAATTGAGATTGTCCATTAGTTTGTACTTATCGGCTTGGAAGTTTTATTACAGCTCCAATGTTCCTGGTTCCTTGAACATGTTTCCCGTGTAGACTGCCAGTAGATGGATCGATTTGCCTTAATCTTTTTTTCTTCTTACACGTGTATTCTCACACACTTTTGTGACAACGATTACTTTTTAATTTATTCGATTATTCTTGTTCAAACACTTTTATAACGACGCTATTACTCACACACTTTTATGACGACGACTCTTTTAAACTTATAAACGACGATTATCTTTTAACTATTCTTCGGAGATTATTATTAAATACTTGTTCAAAACGACGCAGTTACTATTTAATTTTGACAGTTGATTTCGGCTAAATCTTTCACAACGATCTTCTTTTCTACTAAAGAAACACTTGCTCCGGAACTCCCTCCTTCAATCAGTTAACAACCAAAAAGAACCCCATGCGCTTCTCTTCCACCCCTATTTATAATGTTTGTTTTCAAACGCTTTCTTCCGATCCTCTTCCTTCATTGGCTTATTTTAAATCTTGTACGTTATTTCAGAACTGACGCAATTCCTTTCATTGCTCTTTTTCAAATATTTTCGGTTGAAGGCATTGACTTTTGGAATGGTTTATTTGACTCCTTGAGATCCGTGACTGATGTTAGAATAGTTTTTCTAGCTGTCAACCCTTTCAACTCTTTACAATTTATGGCCTGCTGAGCACTGACCTTTTGGGAGCCCTCTATTTCGTTACAATATATATATTTATTTTAAAAGGTTTGGAATCAACTTTTCGGGTTAAGATTAATTTTTAATTTTGTTATTTTTTAAATTTTTTTTTAGGGAAGCTAGTGATAAAAATATCAAGGTATAAACAAAGGCTGACAGGCTGACATCATTCTGAAAGTTATGTAAATGGGCCTTCAAGCTCAAAACATGGAAAAAACCATGTCGAAATATTTTACCTTTTATTAATTTTATTAATTGCTGTTAACAAATCTTTTTTTTTGTATAGCAAGGACCATTTATCAAACAACTCATATATTTAAAATAGATAAACAATACATAAAAATATAATTACAAATGACATATTTATATAAACATAATTACATAAAATAATATAAAATTTTATATCTGAACAAAACAGGATTAATGCTGACTTGAGCAATTGCCCTGACACCCAGACATCACATTTGAATTCACCATGTGTGGCTGAGGAAATCCCTTACTGAGTGAAAGGAATTGTACTACAAAAGATGAAAATTCCACCTAAATAATTTCTGGTCTTCATTATTTTTAATATCTATTGGGATTTTGCTAATAAAGCTAAGAACAAACAAGGCGGTTTGTGTCGAGTCGACCACCGACTCAATGATGGTCATCTTGACATATCAATCAATGTTAAACAATGGGAATAAACACACAATAACCTCTGATGAGCACCTGCCAACATGACATTAATAATAATAATAATATATTTATTGTCATTAGGTATACATATAGCAGCAATGCTGCAGTAAACATCTGAGTTGCCACACATACAACAGTTCAAATGAAAAGAATATACAACAATACAAATAACATACAAGGGCTATTATAATTTATTTACAATTGAAGGTATTCCTTCACCGAATAAAATGCCTGTTGGACAAGATAACATTTTAATTTGATGTTGAATTTGTTAATTTCAAGGCACTTCATTAAGATTATCTGACAACCTGTTGTACAATTTGAGACCATAGTAGCTCAACCTACTGAACAGCTTTAATCTGCAGATTGGTTATTGAAGCATTTGCGGTCTCATGGAATATCTATGATTGACACCAATATATTACTTTTAAAAAATAGCAGGACACTTATCACGGAATTCTTTTTGCATTATTTATAAAGAATAAAGGGTCTCCCCTTGGTACCACTCCATATTTTAATTGTGGGTAAATTAGCCCAAACAAAACTTTTCTTATGTAGTAATTGAAAAGGAAAAATGAAAATAAACCGTTTGGATAATGTTAACAAAAATGCAATATTATAATAAAAAGAAATACAAGATGATATTTGTAATACTTTTTATGTGTATAGCATACTGTATTTTAGTTTTTATATGCAATGTTTAGATAACATTTATTGTTTTGTGCGACAATAAATTTATAATTTTTATTAGTACATGCACCTGAAATAAAGAGTACATCCAAAGCTAAAAACAGTACAATTGTGATATCTTTTATTACTTGTGCTATTAACAATATTTGTTATACATTATTATAACTTAAGGTTTTTTTCCATTTCGATTAACTTATCTAACCATTGTTTGTTTCAGAATTTAACAATAAAACAATTTCAGGCATGCTGACACCAGAAATGGAAACCCCAATCTTTAAAACTGACACCAACACTGCTGTTCTACACTTTGTGTCTGGAGCTAATACATTAATTTCATCAATAAGGCGTTTTAGTGTTGAAATCACAGTGAAAAGAAATTGTAAGTTTATGTAATTTCATTAATAGTAGAGACGACAAAAAAAATCAGAGCACATACTAGGTCTTTGTACTAATGTATTATAGGTCCTTTGACATTAGTTATGAGCATTAGTGTACTATATGCTTTGATACTAGTTATGTGTCCTATACTGTGGTATGACGCCAGTTTTAACACTTTGTTTGTTATTGTGATATTCACTTTTTGAATTTTTGAATATGAGATAGGAAATCGCGGTAAAAAATAGATACGTGATATCATTGGTTTAAATGAAACGGAAGAGTCGATAAGGTCAAGCAAAAATGGACTTTATGTCTGTTTTTCAAAATGCTTAAGTGAAGTAAATATGCTTGTTGTCAAGTGATTATGGGTTTAAGGCTATAATCACGTGATTAGGAGTTGATATCCGAAACTTGAAAACGTGCTAGGATTCAGTGGGAAGACAGCGTCTGAAATAGACAGACGTATTTTGGATTAGTGCAAGAGTTAGTCCGAGGACAATGGAATTTGTACTAAAGTGTCTTTTATAGAAAAAACAATGTAGATAACTAATAGTTAAAAGACGAGAGTTATTGGACAACGTCGAAAGTGGACAGTTTTCTTTTGTAATGCAGAATAATGTGCTTTGTGTTTAAAGACGCTAAAAAGGTGAAGACGAATAATGTCAAAAAAGACAATAATAGAAACAGTCTTAGTTGTTTGTAAAGAAGTTAGAAGACAGTGTCTGAAATAGGCAGATGTATTTTTCATTTGTGAAATAGTTAGTCTTTTGAGAGTGAACACTGAGCACATGGTGTGATTTAAGCTATGTTTGTTATACAGACTATTTAGACGGTATTTATAATCTGAGAGACTCTGAATTTTAATATATGAACTTTTTATTAATAGTAGAGACAGAATGTGCGATATTTATGAAGCATAATTTACATCTGAGATGATCTACTTAGACACAATACCGAAAATGGCGAATTTGAATCATCAGGAAGGAGGCTTCACATTATAAGGAACGTCTACCTTGGAAAGTACTGCAAAGTGGTAACACAAATAACAGACAATCTTATTTTATCTTTTTTTGTACAAAAGGATTAATGATAAAATTTTTAATTATGATTAAGATATGTTAGAATTTTGTTGATAAATAAATTTAAATTTTATAATTTTTTTTAAGAATGTCTAATTTAAAGTTGTAATACAAAAAATTCTAACTTAATAATAATATATCATAATTTGAAAATATGAGACAAGGATGCTCATATAAAATTTGATCAATTAAAGTTGCAACTATTTTGAAGTAGAGTCATTTACAAAAAACTTTGTCTCTTCTTATTTGATAATAATAACAAATGACAAACTTATGTATGTGGTTCAATAATGTATGTTTAAATAAATAACATGTTCAGTTTTAGAAAAATAAAAAAAGACTTCTTATTTACCATGTAACTACTTGGAAGTACACTTTTAAAAGAAATCACGACCCTGAGCATTTTTTGGTTAATAAAAAATTTAACGTTTAATTTTTCAAAATTGGTAAGCTAACGCTACCTGGCGCCCATAAAGCTGAGTAAATTATATTTTAAAAATAAATTAAATTCTAAAACCGCCGTTTTTTAAATGACTTCATTATGCACTTTGACATTAGTTAGATGCACTATTATGTTATGTGCTGTGATACTAGCTATGTGCAATAGCATGTTATGTGTTTTGACACTAGTTATATTCACAATTGTGTTTGTGCTTTGACACACGTTATATTCACTAGAATTTTATACATTTTAATACTAGTTATAGGCACTAGTGTGCCATGTACTTTGATATTAGTTATGTGCACTAGTGTCCTATGTACTTTGATACTAGTTATATCCACTAGTATGTTATGTACTTTAACGCTAGTTATAGGCACTAGAGTGCTATGTACTTTGTTCTAGTTATGATCACTAGTGTGACATGTACTATGATACTAGCTATGTCCACTAGCATGGTACATACTTTGATACTAGTTATGTGCACTAGTACTTATTGCTATGTACTTTGATACAAGTTATGTGCTTAGATACTTGTCATATGTACTAGTGTGCTATGTCCTATGATACTAGTTATGTGCACTACTGTGCTATATAAATTGACACTAGTTATGTGAACTTTGACACAAGTTCATGTGCACTAGTGATTTATATGCTTTGACACTAGTTACATACACTAGTATGTTATGTATTTTAACACTTGTTACAAGCATTAGTGTGCTATGTACTTTGACACTAGTTGTGTGCCCTAGTGTGTTATGTGCTTTAACACTAGCTTTATACACTAACATGTTATGCATAGAACTAGTGTGCTATGTACTTTGACACTATAAATAAATATTGAGCTTGACTTATGAGAAATATTAGATAGAATAAAATACAAGATCTCACAAAAAATTTGTTAATTTAATGAAACGCGTTTCAACTACAAAGTTGTTTAGTTATTGTAGCTCATGTATCACTGAGGATGGTGACTTTGTCATTGAAACGCATTTGATTAAGTAAACGTATTTTTTGTGAGATCTTGTGTTCAAGTTTTATTATATCTACTTTGACACTAGTTATGTCCACTAGTGTGCTATGTACTGTGACACTAGCTATATGCACTAGTGTGTTATGTGCTTTGATACTAGTTGTATACACTAGTGTGTTACATTGACACTAGTTATAGGCTATGCTCTATGAAAGGTTCCTAAACTTACTTCACTCACTATCCATTTTCAAAATCCAAAATTTCTAACCCAACTTCCCCTATATAATAAGGTATAAAGATATAATAGTAGGGATCTTTTAATTGAAACACTATGATATATGTAATTATTATTAAGTGATTGCATATTTATTACTAAGAAACTAACAAACTGATCATAATTAATTAATGTGAAGGATGAACCTGATGAATTTTATAAGACTTGATATTGGATTAAACTTGGTTAAACATATTCACAAATCAAACTTGGTTAAACATATTCACAAATCACCACATTTGGTTTACAATCTAGGGCACAATGTCAGTATTTTCTGCTGAAGGCGGTATCTACTTTTGAACCTTATTTTCAGTTCTTCATATTGTAAGTTCAATAAGTTCTTCTTCTATGGTATATTCATGTTTAAAATATCTTTGAATCACTTAGTGAAGAGCCTTCAAGTGTTAGTATTCCAAGTGTTAGCTAATATTAATTATTTACTCTGACAAATTTGAAAACTGACTATACTGGTTTTAGTCGTTTTGGCCTAAGTTCCACTTTTACAGTGAAAGTTTTCCCATAAAAGTAGCATAGTTTTTGTTTTAATTAAATTCAATCCATCACTTTGTATTAAGCAATGTTATTTTTGGAATAATCAGGTTGTTTCACAATTCATCATTACTGTTTTCAAAGAACTATAGTACCAAATCAAAAAGGTTATGAAATTGCTTCACTCAAGTAACTCAAGCCAACAAACTTCTGTATGAAGCAACAAAAGCTTGAAATCTCTATAGTTTTCAGTACAAAGTTGACTAAACAATCTGTCATTCAATGGATTGATTCTAATTTTGTTATCTACTCTATTAATTAATATATTGTAATGATGTTTAGTATAAATATGTTGTAGTGATTCTAATTTTGTTATATACTCTATTAATATATTGTAATGATGTTTGAAGTCATTCATTCAGGTTTTTTACAACTAAATGTTAACAATGCACAGCGAGTACATATAGTACTGCTTTTTTTCAAATGAGCTATGAAACCCCTGTAACGCCTTGTCGTTGCTGAACCACCGTCAATACAACTGAAAAATTTTACACAAAAGGAAGTCATATTCTTTAAATAACTTCTCAATTATAATGAATGTAGATTTTCCCTTAGTATGTTTCAAATTTTTTCAAATAAAATTTTTGGCACATTTTGTCATATTTTAGTGAGTATGTTACAAGTAAAACTTCATTAACCCATTCAATGCGGAAAAAACGGCTATTAGGGGTCTGGGACGCTACAAATATTTTATACGCTAAAAACTTACTTTATGTATGTAGAAGACTGGATTGATGTTTCAAATGTTGTTTCCGGTCCGTTGTCCTTGAGAAAATGACGTCATCGTACAGCCCGCACCGGTGTGTGTGTAGCGTGGCACCACGATCCTTCGTTGTCGGCGGCGACAGCGGGGCAGGCGGCACTACACAACAGTCTGACTCACACTTCACAACACTAGACCTAACAGCACAAAAGTATATGTTCTGCTGTAACCTAAGTTTACAAACGTTTATTTACAAAATTTACAGCCCCTCCCGCCACCCAAACACTATTTACAACCCCTCCCACCACCCAAATATTGAACTTTTTACAGAGCGTCGTGATATTTATTGAAACATTCTCCAGGGCAGAGACCTGGCTTGTCGGGGCATGAATCACATATAAAAGTTGTCATTTTCCTCTTTTTTGCCACAACACATGACTTGCATTCTTTTCTTTTTATCCTATTTGAAGCATCACGTTCAAGTATTTTGCTTATATTGTGGGCTTGTTTCCTCTTCTGTTTTTGGACAGGGGATTCCACTACTGCTGGTGGTGGTGGTGGCAAAAGGTCTCTGATGACTGAAAGTCTATATTCATAAAATGACATTTTGTCGTTGTACTTATTGTAGAGTGCATGTGAGTTCAGTAACAACATTTGGAGCACATGAACAAAAATCTTTTTGTACCAGCGTAATGTTTTACGCTCACACGGGTAGTAGCTCATCATTTGATCAGCCCTGTCTACCCCACTCATATGAGTATTATATTTTACAATAGGGAGAGGTTTCTTCTTGATATCTCCTCTTTTGTCTATGAAATCAACCATTTCGTTTTCGAACTCGGTCGAAATATATGTCACGACACGTTTGTCCTTCCATTTGCCGATCATAACACTTTGTCCATACCGAGCAATCGTTTCTCCTTTCTTTAGTTTAGCTTCTTTTACGGCAGGTGGTGTGTTCTTCCTGTCCTGCCGTAAAGTGCCTGTGCAGTATGTGCCATTAGCTAACAGTCTGGCAGCCAATGAATAACTGTTATAAAAGTTATCCATATAGACAGAATAACCCTGATGAAGCATATGTTGTAATAAATGCATCACCACCTTTTCTGTGTGGCCCTTACCACCAACAGTCTCATCTGCAGACCCAGAATAGATAAAAAAACTCAAAATTAATCCCTGGTGTTCAGTTAGGGTGTAAAGCTTGATGCCATATTTATGGCGTTTTCCCTTTATGTATTGTCTAAAACTGAGCCTTCCCCTCCATAACACCATGGCCTCATCTAAAGATAGCTCTTTCTGGGGTTCGTAGAGGTTTTTCATTTTTGTGTTAAAATAATCAACTAAAAACCTAGTTTTATCAATAGACTTTTCGTGTGTAGTATTGGCTGGGCTGAAATTTAGACATCTCAGTATTAGCATGAATCTATCTCTTGGCATACTTTTTCCAAAACATTGTAAGCCGAAAAGCCAGTCTTGTTTCCAAAAATCCTCTAGTCTATTTAGCCGAAAAGTTCCAGTGTGAAACAATAAACCAATAAAAATTTTTAACTCTGGAACAGTTAGTATTTTCCACTTATTTATTCTAGATTTAGAAGTGAGGACGGGCAATTCATAAGCATAAGCGTTTGTATAAGAACAAATTTGTTCAAGAAAAATTTCGTCCGCTAATAAAAAAAACCAATCAATAGGTTTATTATTGCCAGGTAACTGAGGAAGGAGCAGTCTGTCAGTTTTTCGGAATTCAATCGGTCTCATACCTGAGGTTGTAATTGTCCAATTAGGGGAGGTAGAGTAGGTATCAGGGTCGTCATCACTCTCGTATTCATCTGAGTCACTCTCCCCATAATTTTCTTGCACCAAGTCCACATCCGAATACTCAGAAGCCTCGTCCGAATCCATTTTGAATAAAAATTATACAAGAATAACGTTTGTATAAAAATAAACACCTAAAAAGTGCACTCCACAATGATGCACAACACTATAATTCTATACACACCGGTGTGTGAGAGCGCGTGTCGGGAACGACCAACGAATACTGCAGCGAGAACAACAAAACAGTCAAGCACCACGCGACATAAACTCAACAGTTCACCACAAGTAGCTAGGCTACACTAAATCATTATCATTCATGCTCTCTAACTACACACGGGTGTGTGCTCCGCGCTGCAGTCGTATACCCCAACACACACCGGTGTGTGTCCCGCATTGAATGTGTTAACAGGTAAAGTTGACTCATCAGTGTCTTAAAATAATTACATGATGACTTTTCAATGTCTTCAGCTATTCCATCAATTCTGCACCGAATTATTGCTGAAAGGAATTTTTTTGGTTATAACTGATGATGATTTATGAACCACATTGTTTATTACTTATTTTCTGCTGGCAGAATTAGATCTTCAACAATTGTACGATAAATATTTATATATTATTATAAAATAAGTCATTTCGTTTTGAATTTTAGTGAAATGTTCTTGTACTTGTAATTATATGAAATTCTTGAGTGTTGTTTTTAATTATTATAAAAGAAAAAGATAAAGTGTTATTAATTGTTGGGCGCCATGGCAATTCAATAATTACCAAACTAATATATAGAATTGAATTTTAATTTACATTTATAAGTCTCCAGGGTCGCAAGTTCTTTCAACAATGTACTTAAGTAGGATATTTCAAGAAATCAGTAGTCTTTTTTTGTGCTGAAATTGTACATAATTGTATTAACACATATTTATGCTAATTACATACAAATTTTGGATAATCATATTCAACATTTTATGTTATTACATCCTATCAATTTTTTATTTGTTTAAGTATTGTTGATCCACAAAAGGATCTGAATAAAATTTATCAAATGACGTTATCTTATTAGTTGCAACTTACCAAAAGAAAAATGAATTTAATTAAAAATGAAATTTAATTTCTTTTATACTAAGCAAATTATATTATTTCATTTTTTTTTCTTTTTTTTTGTTATCTAAGCTTTTATAAAAACATCTTTTATAATTTTAAAAGTTTAATTTGTACTTATCTATCAAAATTCAAAATGACAAGACGTCTCAACAAGTGCTTAGATTTCCATGGAGATTAGGTAGACAAATTAAGAAATGTTCTAGTTTGTATTGCCAGTTGATATTTTTTCATTAATATAGTTTTCTGTGGTTTGTAACAAAATGATCTTTTTACTAATATCAATTTTTAATAGTACAATATTATTGAATTGTCTGAGGATAGTGGACCACTATGAGACTGGCATGATTTATCTAAAAATACAATGTTAGATTGTTTGGTGGAAGAAAAGTACTTATAATGAAATGTATTAAAACAATTGTCCAGATTATTACTCAGTTATTTGAGCTTAATAATAAACAAAATTTTGTTATATTTATAATGCAGTGTTTGTACATTTTGTTTTAGCCTGTGGAGGTAAACTGGAGACCGAATCTGGAATAATTCAGAGTCCAGGTTATGGGAGCAATGATAGGGTTGCTGCTGTAAGCAGTTACTGTAAATGGGAGATCACAGTTCCTGAAGGTCGGAGAGTCACCTTGAAGTTCATTGATTTTGACCTTGACCCTTCAGTTCACAGAATCAACTATTTTGTACCAAAAGTTCTGGTAAAACAAACAACACTTAATAAAACAACACTTTGTAAGATTAGTCACCCTTCATGGAACTAAAACTACTAGATTAAATTGAATATTAAAAATTAAAAAATCCACGTCTATTTTTATGTTAACAAATTATTTATAAGTTATTATAGAATATACTAAACACTTGCTTGGTATCTTATAAACCAAATGATTCAAGGGTTATATTCGAAATTGGCATCAAATGTTTATTATTTGATTTTTTAAATATTTTAAGTATGGTATTTTTTATTAATATACAAGTATAAGAGTATTGTTTTATTACAAAAATAAAATGTATGGATCCATGTGTTTTCTAAAATGTTGCAAAAACATTCCACTTTCTCACTCACCCCGAAACTAAATAAATTTAATCAAAACTATTTGTCACCAAAAATGTCATTTCGGCAGTTGTAAAACAAAAAGTAAAAATAAACCATAGACCCCTTCTTTGAAATAAAATATTTATATACTTGAAAAAGAGCCTAAATTTGTTTTTGTTAAATGTGTCCTCAGCTTAATTATTAAACATATCAGTAAATCATTAACATCTTCATTGGTTTCTTCTTCTGTTAGTTTTTCAACTAGTATTTTCACATCAAAATTGTGGTTGTTGCCTTTATTTTGTTTTGCACCATCATCTGACTCCTTACTTGGATAAAAATAACATGCCTCTCTTTTATTAACGTTACAGTATTTTTATAAGGAAAAATGATTTTTAATTATTTCTTGTTCTCATCGTATCCAAAAATATCCCTTTCTTATGTTTCATATACAAATTCTTTCATTTTTCTTTTGGTATGTGAACTTATCATTTTGTGTCTAAAGGTGGTTTAACATTTCTTAGGATAAAATCAGTGTTGTTCCATAATATATAAGGTGTTTTCTAGTGACTGCACTTGTATCAGATCTGTTTATTATAATATACTCATGTACTTGCTGCTTCTGCCAAAAATGTTTTATCAAGCCCTTTTGCTGTCATCATTGTGTAAGCTGCTTCAACAATAGTGAGCATTTCATGCTCAGCTCTGCCATTTTGTTCAGGATTGTATAGTTCAGTGGTCTGGTGTTTTATGCCATGTTAGATCAAAGGTCCTTTCATTTTATCTTTTGCAAATTCTTTCTTATTGTATGTTTCAGTTTAATTTTTACAGAGTGGCAAAAACTGTTCTAATTTATTTACAACTTTATCATCTTTTAACAAAAACATGTAACATGATCCTGTTACCTATAGACGCAACTTCTATAAGACCATAGACATCAGCATGAATAGTAATACAGATTTCAGTTGACATTGAATTACTTTCCTTAAAAGGCTTTACAGAACAAAAAGTCAGCTGTATGATTCCAACTTATAGAGTTTTGTGTTAACACACTTAGTATGATTCAAATGTTTATGTTCCAATCTTTCATGCCACCATAATAATGTTTTGTTAATACTATTTTTTAGGCTATTACTCACAGCATGACGTTCATCTTGTTTTAAATATTCTTGAAAACCTAACTGTCCTAAATTTAACATTCTCTTTTTGTCTAAACAAAACATCATTCTAAAAAGTTTCTTTGTATTTTTAGCTATGGTACAGACCCTATCAGACTTTTAGAGAATAAATTTTGAATTACCAGCATCGGACACAAAGTAAAAACATTCATCTAATGCCTTACTATGAGAGAAAAGGTTAATTTTCAAATCAGGCATATTTTTTATATCCATGTCTATGAAACTTTCTCTATTAAACAATTTTACAAATATTGTTCCAATTCCTACGGCTGAAATTATGGTTCCTTCACGTATTTTCACTTGTCTCGGTTTATTAAGATGAACATATTTTGCATACATTTTCAAGTCATTACACAAGTGTTCTGATGCACCACTGTGGAGGTACCATTCAGTATCCAAACACGGTTCAGTAAACTCAATCCTAATAAAGGCAAGACTACTACTGTTAATGTTATCTGTGTTTTTATTTGACATCTTTCACTGTCAAAACCAACAAGTCTTTTATAACATGCCCCTTTATGTTACACAAATAACACACCATATTTTTACTTGACAGGCTTATATTATTAGGCTTAAAACTAGGTTTATTGTGATGTTTCTTTAGAGTCAAAGAAACTGTTTCCTAAGTTGATTTTAAGTATTCCTTTTCAATCAATAGCCTAGCAGTTAAATTGCCTGAAGTTTGTTGAACTTCTATGACAGATTCCTTAACTGACACAAAATCTTTATAATGCTCCGGTATGGATAATCACTTTAGTTATACCCATGTTTCAAGTATTTCTTAAATCAATTGTCTAATATTTGCTGGTAAATTTTGAATCTTTGACAAAAAACTTCCAACATTACTGTCAAACTTCATATTAAAAAATTGTTGTTGTAATAAATGGATAATAACATTAGATTCTCATATATTGTTTGTAATTTAATTCACATTTTATTTGCAGTTTCACACATTAAGATATGAGAATGGTTCCTGTTCCATTCTCGTAACTAGCTTTTCTTGAGCCTGTGGATCTTTAATTCAAAACTTCTGTAAACCATCAACATTGTTTTCATCTGGTCTCTTTAGCACTTGTAGTTACGTCAAAAAGATCTTTTGTTATAAACACTACTTTAAATTGAAACTTCTAAATGTTACAATTATTGTTGTTTAATTTAATAAACTTCATATGGTCCGATTCCAGCATTTTTAATGTTAACTACTGTTCCTTTTTTGCCAACTCAAGTTATGACCCTTGTTACAAGTTATACCTGTCTGGGGCCAAAATCTGTAGCAAAGTGCTTGTAAAAATTAAATTATGACAACCAACGATGACAACATAACAAACTATATCTCTTCACTTAAACTAAGGTACTTTATTGCTAACATAGCATGTTGACTATATTTAAAATAATATATTTCAGTTGTTTCACAACAGTATATTTAAAGAGAAGCCTAAACTTGTTTGTGTCATATATATGTCTTTGACTTAAATCGTATTTGCTTAAAATCAAGCTTTTAATAATGGTGGTCAATCATTCATTTTTGTTTTCTGCCAATTATTCTTGAGTTGTAATACATTTTTAAGTATGATTTTGCACACAGGTTTGGGTTATTAACCTTCATTGAAAGATATTGAAGGAGTTACACTCCATTAGCTTGTGAGAGCCTGCCAGAAAATTGAAACAAGCTTCTTTCGATTTATTATATATATATATATATATATATATATATATATATATATATATATATTCAAAGATGGAGTCCATAGTTCATTTTTACTTTTTGATTGGCAACTATCGAAATGACATTTTTGGTTTAGTTATGGTGATGATTAGTAAATCCATCCAACACAAATCTTATTATATTAGAGCTTGACCGAACAATGATTAGTAAGCCCATTGGACTCGAATCTTATTGTACTTGAGTTTAGCAGAACAATGATTAGTTTTGGTGATGATTAGTAAACTCATATGACACTAATCTTATTATACTAAAATTTAACAGAAATACATCGGGATAGAGAGTATTGGTGTGCTTGTGCTGGCCATATTCCAGATGCTAGTTTGCAATTTTGTTTGCTGTCTTGTTCCAGGATACACAATAGTGGGCTAGGATCCATTGGAAATCCACATTCTTGTTTTTATTTTTTAGAAACTTCAGCAAGGTTTTTAGTTCGTTAATTTTTAAGTAATAATCGTGTGGTTGAGTCAGAGTTAGCCCTTCTAAGGCAGCTTCTGAGTCTGTTAATATACATAATTTTTTTAACATATTACATAATACATTATGTATCCTTTATGCTGGAACAACACATTACCTCTGCGTTTGTTGCTAATAACTCTACATCCATACTTGACCTTGCATTAGCTGGAACATAATCTTTAACCCGTTTCTTGAATAAATAACTAGCTCTTGATTTGCCCTTTTTAAAGTCCATTGACCCATCAGTATAAATTTTGACATCTCTCAGGTATTTAGTATCAATCAATGTCAGTGTTTCCTTTCTCAAATCTTCACAAAGGACGTTTTTCATCAATTTCATCAGAAAGAGCAGTTTAATTGATACACAGATAAATTACTTACTTATTACTTCTTGGTTGTAATAAGCCATAGTTATCTATGTGTGTAAATATGTCTTATCTATTAGAAACCTTGAACCTCAAAGCATCGCTTGCCATGCTAGGTTAATAGTTGGGCAGTCAAAAATATACCACAATCTAGGGAATACCACAATGACTAGGAATCCATTGTAAACAAATAACCATTCCTGTAACAAATTCATTAATTTTGAAGTGTGAAAAGCATAATCTGAAGGAGCATCAACAGAAAGTGAAAATCTCGAGTTGGACAAGATGCACACTTTTTTCTGTGGAAGGGACAAGCAATACACAAGAGCCACATCAATGGCAAAAAATTCAGTGTCGAGACTTGATGTAGCATTATAGGGAATGTAAAATTTCTCTCCAGTAGTTGATTAATAAATCTAGCTCCTCCCATATAATTCTTTAAATCGACCGAACCATTGTATAGATCTTCATGTACTTCTTATAGGCTGTGTTAATTATCTTGAGTGCTGTCTACCGTAGGTAGAGTTGATCATCCTGATCATCCTTCTTAGATAATATAATTAATGGGAGTTCAGTACGGATGCGAGCACCACTCAACACCATGTTGGAAATGGATAAACAACTGGCACCTCTTCAGCATGGAAGTACAATAAACTGGGCAACATTTCCAAAATTATTTTCCTAATTCTTGTCCTCCGATTTCTGGCTGGTTACGACATAATACGTTGGGTTATCATAAAGTACAGTGTCAATTTTGTACTG